>CAUYQV010116233.1:0-29103 GCA_963574575.1 Galagoides demidoff
GTTGTGGTGGGCACCTGTAGTCCCAGCTACTTGGGAGGTGGAGGCAGAAGACTCGCTTGAGCCCAGGAGTTGGAGGTTGCTATGAGCTGTGATGCCATGGCACTCTACCCAGGGGGGATAGCTTGAGGCTCCGTCTCAAAAAAAAAAAAAGAGCCACCATGTATTGAGTATGTACTAGATTCTGAGTACTGCATATGTATTAACCAATTCAGTCCTCAAAACAGCCCTAGGACATAGAGTATGATCAAATCCATTTTGCAGATAAGAAAACTGACGACAAGGAAAGGTAAAGTAACTGACTCAAGGTCACTCAGCCAGTAGGTGGGCCAGGATTCATTCCCTCCTCATCTCAGCCTTGTACCAGGTATATGTCTTCCCTGGGCTTCTCTGGTCCTCAGCTTTCTCTTCTGTACAGTGGGTCAACAAAGGGTCTTGAGGCTCCATAAGCTCCCCTGGGTTCAGGGCCTGACTCACAGCAGGCTCAGGAGGTATGTTTTCTCCCTGCCACAAAACCTATTTGTAATGTGACACACACATACCCTCTGCAGCGGTCCTGAAACTTTTTAAACACGGGGCCAGTTCACTGTCCCTCAGACTGTTGGAGGGCCAGACTGCAGGCCCTGGGTCGAGTCGGCTGCTAAGCAGGACAGGCAGCGGCGGTGGCAAAAACACCTGGCTGGCTGGATAAATGTCCTCGGTGGGCTGCATGTGGCCTGCAGGTTGTAGTTTGAGGACCCCTGCAAAGGGTCTCACTGGAAGGAGGTGGCACTACGCCAGAGCATAAGGCCAGCAGCAAGGTACCACTGGCCACAATGGTTAGATCTGGAGCCCCACTGCCCCCATCTCCCCTTTCCCCAGCAGGAAGAGCTCAGGGCACTGCCCTGTCTGGGCTTCCTTTTCCCAACATGTGCTGAGGGGGCTTGGACCAATGCTCCCTGCAGCCCTGGCTGGGGCTGAGTTCACCATCGGTTGGTGCAGTGGCAGGTCTGGCTTCCCTAGGAGCAGGGTGTCTCTGAGTATTCAGGAAATTGTTCATGTTCTGCTGTCCTGCCCATCAGAACCATTGTCAGGCCCAGAGACCATGACTCTCAGGAGGGAGGGGAAGATCAAAGGACCTGCACTTAAGCAAGTCCAGTTTTTAACACTAGTAATGTCTCTGTCAGGTGGTACCTGACCCAGCGGTATCAGGAGACAATGAGGCAGCTTAGGGTGTTTGCCCCACTCCTGGGAATCCTGTAAAAGTAGCTGTGCATGTCCTCCCCCCCTCCCCAAACACACACACTCCTTTTTACCAGTCCCAGGGACCCAGGGGCAGACAGGGCAGTGGGTCACTCACCCGCTCATGAAATCACCAAAAATGTAGAGGCCATTCAGGTTGGGGTATTCACAGCCCCGGTACACATAGCCTCCCGTGACCGACTTGCCCATCTTGTGCGGGTACGCGAAGATAGGCAGCACATCGTCTGCAAAGGGAGCGGAAAACCAAATGAACCTACAGGGCCGGGTTACCTGCTAGTTGAATTAATTCTTGGGCCTGCACAATAAGTCCCCTCCTCCGCAACTAAGCATTCAGGGCAGCCTTGGGTCCTGCGGGACAAGGGGACCTGAGGTTACCCAGAGGGCCCGAGGGGACCATCACAGAGGGAAGAGAGTGCACACAGGTGGTATGGCGAATATGGTGAAGCGGAAAGCGTATTTGTAGGGGTGCCAGTGGGAGAAGGGAGCAAAGAGGAATTCAGGAGCGATGCCTGGAGGCGTCAGAGGTGCAGGGAGGTTGTGGGGAGGAGGCGCTGGTGCACAGCCCACGGGATGGGAGATGGCTCCAAGATGTTGGGGTATCCGGGAAGGGATGGGGGCGCAGGCGATCCCCAAGGGAGGCGATGGCGCGCAGCCCCTGGGGCGGTGGTGGGGGCAGATCTGGGATCAGGGTCCCTGGGACGTGGGCAGTCACCGAGGGAGGCGTTGGCGCACAGCTTGCGGTCGTAGCACTCGAAGCCCTCGCGGGCGCGCCAGCCATAATTGCGGCCGCGCTCCACCAGGTCCACCTCCTCGAACTTGTTCTGGCCCACGTCGCCACAGAAGAGGCGCCCGCGGCCCGCGCCGGACACTGGGTCACCGCGATCGAAGGAGCAGCGCCACATATTGCGCACGCCCAGAGCGTAGACCTCCGGCCGTGCGGCGGGGTCGCCCACAAACGGGTTGTCGGGCGGGATGTGGTACAGCGGGCCGCGCTCGTTGCGGTCCACGTCGATGCGCAGCACCTTGCCCAGCAGCGCTGACCTGTGGGCGGGCAGGAGAGTAAACCGGATTGGGGTCGCCCTGTGCCACGGCTCATCGCACTGCGCGCAGACCTAGGGGAATGGGGCTGACAGCTGCGCCAGAGCGAGCCTTGGCTATGGGGCCAGCGCCCCGGGTTCTAATCCTCCTCAGCTACTTGCCAGCCTGGTAACCTCATTCATTCATTCAACATTTATCAGGCATTTTACTGTGTCAGGCCGTGACAAGCATTGGACACAACATCATTTTTTGCTCGATTCATCCTCACATCAACGTTTTAGGTAGGTGAGTACTATTATGATCGCTACTTTACAGATGGAGCTGAGCTCAGAAAAGGCAAATACCATGCCCGGTCGCCATACCCCTAGGAAATGGCAGGGCTAGAATCTAGCCCAGGCAGCCTGGCTCCAGAAACCCAAGGTCTTTACTACTACACTCTCTGGAACCTCAGTGTCCTTAACTGTCATATTAGAGTGGCCCCACTTAGTCCTGCAGGATTGTGCCATAGGGAAAAAATTCCACTAGAAAAATGACTAGTGCTTAACCCAGCACAGTGACCAGCACATAGCAGGTAATCATTGTTTGCTGAGTCAGTGACTGGGTAACTGCAAAGTCAAATGCACGAACAGAGTACATGTGAGGGCTGCAAGAAGGGCAGAGAGCACAGGGCTGCATTTCTAACCATGCAGCAAAAGTAAGACATGATGAGAAAAATCTGCAATGTGCTTGAAGACAACACTACAGAAGGGAACACTGCCTTTTCATCCATGATGTTTCATTTTTATTTTTGTAGAGATGGAGTCTCACTCTGTGGCCCAGGATGGAGTGAAGTGATAGCATGATGATAACTCACTGCAGCCTCAAATTCCTGGGCTCAAGTGATCCTCTTGCCTCAGCCTCCTGAATAACTGAGACAACATGCATGTGCCGCTACACCCAGCTCATTGTTTTATTTTTATTTTTCATAGAGATGGGATTTTGCTATATTGCCCAGGCTGGTCTCAAACTGCTGGCCTTAAGCAATCCTCCTGTCCCGCCTCCCATCCCAAAGTGCTGGGGTTACTGGTGAGCCACCATGCCTGGCCTCATCCATGATTTTTGATGCACTTTCTTAATGTATAATTTTTCCTCTCACTGTTAGCATTCGGGCACACTCCCTCCAGACTGTATTCAGGGCAGGGCTGATAGTTTGAGCAGTTAACATATCACTGTCATGTAGCATTAGTTCTCAAGAGTTTCAGTTATGAGTAGGTACAGCTAACACGTGTCCTCCTTAACGATGATAAAATGCTCCTACTCCATAGATGCCTTGTGGTTAATCCCCTTTTACTGGCCGTGAATTCTTCTTTGCACTCCAGCCTACTCAACTCTGTGCTCAGGCCACATCCTGAGCCCACGCACTACACACCAGGCTTCAGCACATCAGTGAGAAAAACTCATAACAGGAAAATGATGTTTTTAAGCTTTGTCCAATTATCCACATATCCTTAATTTCTATTTTCTCAGTTTCATTTCTAAACATATCCCAAACATGAGAAAGCTGGGATGATTCTTACACCGTCACATATAAAAGCACAAGTCACAAATTGTGAGCACTTTAATTACTGTAATCAACATTATACTCGCTATTTTTATTTTCTGGGCTGAGGATGGTTTTGTCATTTTGGCTCAGGGAATGGAGGGGGCTGACTTGACCCCTGAACATTCTTGTTTATACTCATAGGACTCTACGTGTGTGTGTGTGTGTGTGTGTGTGTGTGTGTAAGGAATGCAACAAGCTCTTTCAAACTCATTTGCTCAAGCTAGGAAGTGGGTAAAAGAGAGCAGGACCGCCCTTCAACATCTGTGTCTTCATGAGTGACTCACATGCTAGCACTACACTGCTCCAACCAGCACACACACCCTATTTGGTCTGGGGAGCTCCCCTCCCCTTTTTCTAGTGGGGCTCCAGTGGGGGGTGGGATGACCCTTAGAAAAAATCCTAGCTTCCCAGAGGCTAGGATCACTGATGTCCACTTATCAGACACCTGTGACAAGGACCTTGGAAACCATGATTACCTTTACTTCTCATGACAAGCTTCTCCATGGAGATGATTTTTCTCCCTCTGATAAGAATGAATGAGTGACTTGACTGGGGTACCCTGCAGGCTACAAGCTGAGCTGGAACCCAAAGCCCTTTCTACTGCCTGGCTGAGGAATTACTCCCTCTAGAAAAGTAGACAAGCCCAGGAGTATGTAAACCAACCCACCAGCCAACCAAATGCAGAACATACTTGTTTTGAGCATTTCCAAACTTTCCGAAGGGATCTCCGGCCATCCCGCCATCTCCAGTAAAGATGTAGAGGTAGCCATCATCCCCAAAGAGCAGCTGGCCCCCATTGTGGTTCGAGGCTGGTTCTTTGATCTCCAAAATTATCCTAAAGGAAGATAACACCCCCCTTCTCAGCCTTCTATGCATGAGCCAAAAACACAAAACAAGATCATAGCAATAAAACTCCCTCTCTTAGATGTTATTTCATAGAGAAAAAGACTTTTTTATAAAGTGATTTTCACATGGATCTGGTAGATAAGCTGGGCAGCGTCTCCCTGGAGGCTCAGAGAGGTTGAATAATTTGCTCAAGATCACACAGCCCATAGGTAGAAGAGCTGAGACTAGAACTCGAGTCTTCTATTTTTTTTTCTATTGTTCTCTTTGGCCAGTACCTGCCCTGTTATGGTTATGTGAAATTGTCAACCTAGTCACTGGCACAACTGGCTTCTTCCTCATCCTAGCTTCCCACATACCAGCTACTTATGCTGAGCATATTCTATATATTCCTTCATTTGTCATCTCCCACAACTTCCAAGGACAGTGGGCTGGACTGTGTGGGTTATGCTCAGCTCCACACTCACCCCTCAGGATGCTCCCTCATGCCGCCGTAGGAAGCTCCCAGTTAGGGTTGGTGAGACAAAGAGAGAAGCCATATTTCTCTGGTTTCTGGCTCTGCATCCAGAAGCAGTGGTTGCAGAGATAAGGGCAGTGGCTGGTGAATGTGGACTCCCCTCGGTTTCCACCCAGACATCTCTGAACCGAGAGCTGTAACACAACAGCACAAAAAAACTTCCCCTTTTTGTTTCCCCTACCCAGCCACTGTTAACCTAAACAGGCATTTCATGTGGGCTGCTGCTACTCAAGCCCTAACAAGGCCAGGTGAGCCTACGTGCTGACATCTGGAGATTGTTTATTCTCTTCCAAGGCTACTGTCATAGATAAGTTGAGAAACTGGACTCTGTGGTACTGGTCAAGGACCCAGGACATTCTGTGCACCCAGTGAAGTGTTGACTAAGTATAAATTTAGTCTAGAATTAAAATGCTTTAAAGATAGAATCCCTTGAGATAGGAAGATAATGTGTAACTTCATGACCTACGAGGAGGAATATATTTAACATATACTACATTGAATAATAACATTGCTGATGCTCAGATTTACTGTGAGAATAAAAAGTAACAAAGGGAAGGAGGAAGGCAGAGCTTCCTCTGCTGCTCTCAGAATCACTGGCTTTTCTATAAATAAAAGTGAAATTCTTGATTTCTCATCCACTTCTCCATTGATTGACTTGGATGATGGGCAGGTGGTCTCCTTGGTCTGGCAACAGTAGCAGCTCCTTGCAATAACAAATCTTGAGCTAACTTAACTCTCCTTTTTTCCTTCTCCAGCTCTTCAATGCCTTTGTAATCAAGTCTCTGTATTAAATTCTCTCTGGCTGAAATACTTAAGTTTTCTAGGATTGGTCACTGATACAACTAGAAAAAACTGAGACATAGAAAGTTCAAGTAACTTGAACTCAAGTAACTTGAACTAATACTCTGTTTGTTCAAGGCCCAAGCCTGGAAGCATTTGCATTGTGAGGCCACAGTGCACATAACTTGGTAAGTAATACAGAGCCCCAAATTCTGGGTCCTTTGTAGAGAGAAAAGCTCAGATTGTCAGTCAGCCATCTCCTACTGGGACCCCAGCTCCGGGAAGAGAGACTGACAGCTGATTCAGGTAAGAAGGACCTGATCCCTGGCTGCCCTGACCTAGCCATGTCTACCTCTCTCCCTGGGTGAGTCATGTTCTAGGCTTGTGCTTGTGAGGTCCCCAGCCACCTCTGCTAAATACCTACTCTGAAAAAGGCTCATCTGTATATTTTGTGTTCTACATTTAGTCTTCATCGGGATCAATTTTTAAAAGCCACAGTGGAAGACATATCCATTCTGTCCCTTCCTCTCCCCTCTGTGATGTCTATGGGATAAACTCAATCTCTCTTGGAGAACTGGTTGTACAGGCTCATATAACAGCATGAGAATTATGCCTTCTCCTTTTGCTCTGGCTGCCAGGAAGCTCATAGTCAAAATTAATGCTGCATCACAAGATCCACACCAACCCCTAGAGCAGCAGCAGTTTTCAACCAGTGGGTCACCACCCCTTTTTAACAATAAAAATACACTGCAGCATTAGGAAGGTTGAGAACCACTCCCTTAGAAACAGCACGTTTGATTCCTCCTCCTTTTTACACATTCAATGTCAAGATTTTATCAAATACATGATGTGCTGTCATTTGCCAGTGTGCCCTCAGACCCAGTCCAGGCCCTCATCCTGCATCCTCTCTACTTCAGGGGGTCAGCTCCAATTCCTCCTGCCCAGCCCCAGTATGGTGCCAGCTTCCACTGGGTGGTCCCAGTTCCTGGAATCCAGTGTTCCCACCTTCTCAGTTTGTCCTTCCATCTCCAGGGGTGTAGGCAGCTTCCTTCAATTGTTAAGCTCAGAGTTGCCTCCTGGCCCCAGGTTACTCTTCTATCATTTCTAACACCTCAGTAACTAATCCTAGTATCAAATTCTATTGAATTACTCAAAACAGGGTTTATTTCCTATTGGACGCAGAATGATACATGTGCCCCTTGTGCTAGCCAGGTTAAACCCATTTTGAAAATAGCTGGGACATAAATAATATGCAGAGATCTGGCTCTGTAGGCATTGAGAGGAGCAGAAGCCTGGGGGCAAGAAGGAGAACAAGTGGTCTGAGGCAGAGGATTCAGGTGGGAAATAGTACAAGGTGGGGCTCCAGCGAGGCACCTCTGGGCCAGAGGAATGCACTTTGAGACAGACAGACCAGGGTTCCTGTTTGATGTTTCCTAGGTGTGATATCACTTCCCCCTCTCAGTCTCCACTTCCTCATCTATAAATGGGAAAATAACAATAACCTTCTCAAGTTTTATGAGAATCCAATGAAATGAAGCATCTAAAATGCCTGTGACAAAAGAGTTGGAGAAATGCTGGGCCCTTGCAGGCCAGATTAAGAGGTTTGAACGTGATCCCGTGTGAGATCTGTTTTGTACAACTGTCCTTCCCCAGCTCCACAGCAGATAATTCAGTGCCCCCGCCATGCATGTTAAATAGTAATTTTTTCTTTTCTTTTGAGACAAAGACTCTGTTGCTCTGGGTAGTGTGCCATGGTGGCATCACCTCAAACTCTTGGGTTCAAGCAATCCTTCTCGTCTCAGCCTCTCAATTAGCTGGGACTATAGGCGCCTGCCACAATGCCGGGCTAATTTTTCTATTTTTAGTAGAAATGGGGTCTTGCTCTTAGTCAGGCTCGTCTCAAACTCCTGAGCTCAAGTTATCCACCCACCAAGGCTGAGTGCTAGGATTACAGGTGTGGGCCACCTCACCCAGCCAAATATTTGCAATATTTAACAATGGGATACAAACTAATACAGTCACACCAGTGCACAAGGGCACCTGCCCCCACCCAGGCCTGGGCCCCCCTGGGAAACCACCTCTCAGAGCCATGGTCCACGGTGTTCTCGTCATCCTCGGAGACCCTGAACTCGCTGATGCGGATCCACTCATCGAAGCTGACCGCCACAGAGTAGTAGACGTAGAGCTTGCGGTTGTGCCGGAAGCGGGGGTGGAAGGCGATGCCCAGGAAGCCTCGCTCATCACCCTCCCACGGTGAGGTGAGCACCGCTCGGCTGATGTTCAGGAAGGGCTTCTCAAGCCGTGAGCGGTCAGGCAGATAGGCCCACACTAGCCCCACCTGCTCGGCTACAAAGAAGCGGTGGGTGCCATCCCTGGCGTGGACCATGGCCACGGGGTTGCGCAGCCCATTGGCCACTTCCTCCAGGCACAGCTGCAGGCAGCCCTTGGCATCAGCGGTCACACGGCCCAGGTTCAAATTGAGGTTCTCATTGACCAGCAGGTGTGGGAAGCAGTAGTCCTTGTCGTCCAGGGAAAGGTAGTGGCAGAACTTGGCACGGTTGCCTTCCAGTGCCCAGAGCATACGGTCAGGTGAGAGGTGGCGGAACAGGCCCCGACAAGTCTGCCACATGTCCAGGCAGTAGTCCTGACAGAGCCCAGGCACCGTCCTCAGGGGTGTGGACGGGTCCTCAGCATCATAGAGGTGGGCCGCATATGGAGAGCATTCCTGCAGAGACAGGAAAAGTCAGAGATGCTCCGTGGAGATGCTTCCCAGTTGGGCGACTTTGGGCGGGTCACCTCACCTCTCAGAAACTCAATCTGCTGCTCTGTAGAATGGGGACAATGCATCTGTCTATTACCCTAATCAGTCTCAACCCTAGCTTCACATGTCCTCAGCCTCTGTTCTCTTTCTCTTACCTTACTGTTGCTGCTAGAACAGACAACAACACAACAACTATGACGAATAACAATGATAGTATCAACAGCTACTCTTGAGCACCTACTGTGTGCTGGGAAGGGTCTGTTATTATTATGTCTCTGTCCCTACATCTGCATGATTTACTCAGTCACCTTATTTGGGTCACTACTCAAAGCACACCTCCTCAGATCTTCCCTAACCATTCTATCCATCCTCCCACACACATTACCTTTTGGCTTACCACATTGTTTAAACACCAAAAAACAGGCACTCTCTGATCTGGCTCTGCCCATGGCTCTACCACCATCTCTGCCTCCTGCCCACCCTCCATTTCCTGATGCTGTCTGCCACCTCACACCTCTGAGCCTCAGTGCACACTGTTCAAGGCATGCCCTTCCTTTGGCTCTTCTGCGGCAGGCAGAATTCTCTTCATCCTTAAATAATAGTCATTGCTACTACAGAAACAGTAACAACAAATAATAACAGCTCCTGGGTTTGGGGGCAGATTGTGGACCAGGCACCATGCTGGGTGCTCTATATGAATCTGCATTTCTTCCTACAGCAACCATAGGAGGGAGGAATGTTCTTTTTTTTTTTTTTTTTTTTTTGAGACGGAGCCTCAAGCTATCCCCCTAGGTAGATAGGGTAGAGTGCCATGGCATCACAGCTCATAGCAACCTCCAACTCCTGGGCTCAAGCGAGTCTCCTACCTCTGCCTCCCAAGTAGCTGGGACCACAGGCGCCCGCCACAACGCCTGGCCATTTTTTGGTTGCAGCCATCATTGTTGTTTGGCAGGCCTGGGCTGGGGATTCGAACCCACCACCTTAGGTGTACGTGGCTGGCGCCTTAGCCAATTGAGCCACAGGCGCCGAGCCAGGGAGGAATGTTCTTATTCCCATTCTACAGATGTGGAAACAGACACTCTGAGAAGAAAGGTACTAGCCCTAGGTCACGTGCCACAGAGTCCACAGGCTGTGATTTGAGCTCGGTCTGCCCAAGTCCACTGGCTGACTCCTAACCACCTACCCTAAACCCCAAAACAGAGCTTATATCTTCCTGTACCCCACCCCTGGCCAAAGCACAGCCCTAGCTCCCAGGCTGTATAAGGACCTCCCTCTGTTAGAGCCCCTGGCCTGTTGTGTGGGACTTATTTATATCTCTGTCTCATTTACGTGCCTGCCCTGCCTATGAGCTCATCAGGCTAAGGCCTGGTCTGACTCAGCTCTGGGCCCCCAGAGGCCTGGGGGATGTTCTTCCACAGTAAGGGAGGTGCTAACAGCCACAGTCCCTCCCCTTCCTGGGAGGACCAGGCTACATTCTAAAAAGTCTTGGAAGGGATGGGGATGAAAAGGGTACATGGCAGGTATGGCAAGCTACCCTCTAGGCCAGAACCATTTACTCCTGTTACAAGACTGTGGCTTTGGTCCTACCGCAGCCTATCCTCCTGGTCCCTTTGCTGCTGTGAGGCTGAATCTCACCCAACAGCCAAGGGCCACTTGGTGATATGTGCCTCGGGTCTCTGTCTCAGACCCCAATGAGTGGGCCAAAGGGCCAGGATGCAGACCTCAGCATACTGCTGTCTTTACTGCAGTTCCCTTACAGCTTCATGTGGGCCAGGGAGGGGCTGTGTATACATATAACTCATTTTATCTTTCCAAGGTAGGGTCACTGTGACTTCTATTTTTTAGATGAGAAGGAACTGAGGCTTCAAGAGGGTCACATGCCAAGAAGTAGCGAAATCAGGGCTCAAATCCAGTCCTCATGATGCCCAGACTTGTGCTCTTTCCAGATTAGTCAGCAACATTTCATCCAGCGAGTGTGTACTGGGCACAGACTGTGTGCCAGGCATCATTCTCAGGTCCAGAGACATGATGGGGAGCAGGCAGACTTTTGGAAGTCACTCTGAGAGTCCTACTCACCAAAGCCCAGCCCAGAACCACAGAGGAGCCAGACTGGAGATGTCAACACCCAGCATCAGATCATTTCAAACGCTTACACATGGCCTATGTGCCCTTACTTATACACAATACAAACATACTGCCTGGACCAGGTTAGTGCCAAAGTAGGAAATGACCAGAGGGTAGAGTGAACAGCAGCCGCCAAGGAGGTTAAGCAGCAACCAGGCCTCATGGTGTTCAGTGACAGAGGGGGAGGAACTGCCTGGGTCACTCAGTGCCAGGGCAGACAGCCAGTCCACTATACCGCCCCAACTGCAGTCACTGGAGTGCATGACTCATGGTCCTGAGCCCATTGCTTATGTCCACCACTCATTCTTTAGACAGACCAAGCCTTTGAATATGATGTTTTTTTCCACTAGCTATTCTCTTCTCACCCTCCTCCTCATCTAACAAACTGTTTATGACTGAAGGCCAGTCTCCAAGGTCCTCTCTTATCCTCCATCTTTCCAGGGTCCTAACTGCCCCTCCTGGCCCTTGTGGATATTCCCATGGCACTCTGTGAATCTCAGACACAACATTCCCTAGAGTGTACTTCTGTCATTTTGCGGGGTAAGTTCTCTACCTCTGCTGTTCCCTTGTCATCACCAGAGGTGGTTCAGCTGGTCTGCTTGGCTAGGACTTATCTCTTTCCATGTCTGTCCACTCACAGACTGCAGGACCCTCCAGGGCAGAGAGTCCAGGGTCCAGCACACAATGGGGCTTCAAAGAGAGGTGGTATAGTAAAGTGGTGAGGAGAAGGACTTTGGAGCCAGAGCACACCCCCCCCCATGTGACCTTCGGCAGGCTCCTTAGCCTGTCTGTGCCGATATCCTCATCTATTGAAAAGGAAAGGAATCCCAATTTTAGAGTTGCTGGGAGGAATGAATCGAGATGATGCATGTATTTGTCTGTTAAGTGTTCAAATGGTATGAGCTATCAAGATGCAACTCAATGTTTTTTCCTCCAGGAACCCTTCCCTGACTTATGATATATCCTTTTTCCCTATCCCCCCATGGTGTTTGGTAACCCTTGGGGAACCTCTTGCACACTCTGGTGTGTGTCTGTCTCCTATACTGAACAAGGGGAGGCTAAGGCTATGACTTGCCAACTGCCCCTGGGCCCATCCCCAGCACAGTGCTAACTCCTAACAGGCTCTAGAGAAGTGCCTACTGAATAATGAGCCCACAGGGCACCTTTTGCACAGGCTGTCCTCAGAAACCATGCTCTGACGGCTTCAGGTTGTTAAAGAGATCACCCAGTCACAGGAGCAATTAGTTATGGCTTACACAAGCCACACTGGGGCACCTCTTTCTTCCAGAAGACATAGGCATGTACCAGATGACAAGGGCAAAGCCCCAGGAAAGAGTCTCCTGCCCACCCCCAAACAGATGTGAAGGCCTGAATGCCATCATTGACTGAAACCTATAAATAAGGTACCTTGGCCACCTCCCCAGTAGAAATCGGGAGGCCAGACCCAGACTTGGCCTTGGCTGGCAGACAGCATAGTCCTCCCACGAGTGCACTCCGTGAGGCCCTGTTGGGGGAATGGTGGCCCAGCCTTGGCCACTCTCTTCAAACTTACTCCAGACATGAGGTCACTCCCACAGACACCAGGGCTGAGGGGCCTATGGCCACTCCACTGCTGGTTGCTCAAGGCCAGGCTGTCCTGGGAAGGTTTCCAAAAGAAGAAAGGCCAGGAGACAGCATCAGGATGGACCCTTCCCTTCCTCCTCCTAAGACTTGCCCACTTCGTTGCCCTGCCAAGCCTGGCACATAGTAAGTGCTCAAGAAACAAATGTGGCATAGATGCATGAATTCTGCTATGTGACTGAGGGCAGGGAGAACAAAGGGCCTGGTCCTGAGGTGCACCCAGGCTGGTGAGGGAAGTGGACACTCAGTCAGACCAGTCCAGCTCCCTTGAGATGCAGTGTGGGAGCTCACCAGAGTCCACCAAAACGAACACAGCATACCCTTTGGAGTGTTCTGGAGCTGCCCAGGGCCCCTCTCCTCATCCTCCTAGTGCCTCTGTCGTCCCACTTGGATATCCCATTCATATCAGCACTGAGTGTAGTCCAAGTCCCCTTCTCAGCCACCACTGTGCTGTGTGACCTCTGGGAAAGTCCCTATCTGTCTCTGAGTCTTCCTTGAATGGGTCAGTTGCCCTCACTCAGGCCCTTCCCAGAGCTGAGTAGCCAACAGAAGCCAAGGAAGCACTAGATGAGTCTAACTGCAAGCATTTGCTGAGCCCCTAATATGTGTCATTTAATCTGCCATGCAGGTTAATGGTTTAAGTTTGTCCCCATTTTAAAGATACTGTAACTGAAGTGTAGTAATAGCCTGCTCAGGTCATGCAGCAGGGGAAGTGGCACAGCCAGGGTCAAACTCCAGCATGTCTGACTCCAAGTCACCCTCCAGCCCCTCCCCACACCGCCTGCCCCCTGTGGCTGATGCTGGGACACTGTCCTGGCCTTTAGGGCCCCTCCACTCCCAATCACTCTGCCCATATTCTGGGCCAGGGCAGCCTTGGGACTTCCGGATCTTGCCTTCCTTTCTGCATTCAGCCAGGCAGGATCTGCCCACCAGTGCTAGTCAGGCACTCAGGCATCTGACCCCACAGGAGGAAAACATCCCAGCACAGCAGAGTGTGAGCAGAAATGGGGCTCCACCCTCCCACATGAAAGTGCTTGAGGCAGGTAGAGGCATGGGGGACAGGGAGGTTCCACCAAAGGGATGTGTTCAAGTAGGCTGGAGAGAGCCTCTGCCAGGTGACAGCACCACCCCAGGGAGAGGGCTCAACACCAACAAAAGTGGGGGCTGGAAATGCCTTGGGCATCAGGGTATTGGAGGGCTTCTCCTGTGGAGAAGTGTCCCCCTACACTCTTCTGCAAACCCACGCCCACGGTAGGGCCTCACTGACCCTACCTCTAGGGGGCAGCGCAGAGCAGCATCAAGAGGCACAAAAACCTTCCCACCCTGGTACCAGGACAAGGGCGGGGCTCCTCCAGGTAGGGTACTGGGAGCTCGATTCCGGGGATCGCAGGGTAAAGCAGCTCCCAATCCCTGAGGAAGTGATAACATCTGTCTGTCTTCACTGCCTCAGGAAGGGAAACAGACCCCTGGATGGCCCAAGTTGCAAAGCTAATTGATGACAAAGCTAACAACCGTCCCGGGATGCCCTGTCTCCCAGTTGGAGCCTAAAGTTCCAGAGTCCGCTGCCCACTCCTGATCCCGCCCCAATGGAGTCGATCTCCGCCCCACTACCCGCCGGAGATGGCCGGCCACCTGCCCGGCCACGCCCGCCCGCGCCCCGGCCGCCCGCCGGCTCACCTGGCACAGCAGGTCTAGCGCGTAGCCGGCGCATTTGGCCCACATAGCGCCGTCCACGCGGGCTGCCAGGGTGCCGAAGCGGCGGGCCAGCGTCGCGTCCTGCTCGGGATCGCAGCAGCCGAAGGCCGAGTACTGCGCGCAGAAACGCAGTGGCTGCGGCGGCCGGAAGGGCGGCCTGAAGTCCAGACACTGCGGGTGCGCGGCGGCCCGGAGCGCCCGCAGCGCCAACAGCGCTCGCAGGGCCAGCAGCGCCGCGACTCCGGGCCCGGCCCGTAGCCCTGCCATGCCGCCGCCGCCGCCGCCGCCGCCCCGCCTCGCCCCCGCCCAGCCCGCGGAGGAGGCGGCGGAGGGTGGACGCCCCCGGCCGGCGTGGCTCCGAGGAGCCGCCGGCGTGCCCCGAGCACCCGTCTGCCACTGTGTCGGCCCCCTCCCAGGGCGCTCTCGGGGAAGGGGCGGTCTCTCCCCGCCGGGCCCGAAGTTTGGGGCCCTCCCCCTCTAGAAGGTCTTCCCTGGCTGGGACATCCGGCGGGACTGAAGGAAGAGGGGCGCCGCGGGAACACCGCAGAGCTCCCCACAGGCTCCGCTGCTTCCTCCTGGACCAAAGCCTTTTCAGACTTGGTCTCTTAAAAGCCCTGAGCGCCCAATGTGTTTCCAGTGTCCCCGGGCGCTGTTTAGCCAGGGAGGCACAGGAAGCCAGGACTCCTGGGTTCCAGTTCCACCACCCACTGGGCTGGGGAGGGACACGGTGTAGCCAGGGCCAGAACTCCCATGTACCTACTTAAAAAAGAAGGTGGGGGTAAAGAGCAGGTAGTGTTAGCCAGGGACTCAAGAAGTGAAACCTAGGCCTAGGGGTGGGGAGGGAGCCCCAACAGTCCACCCGTGGCCACCACCCCTGACTTCTTCTTGGTCTCTCTTCCTGGGCAAGCAGATTTCCCTTCTCACTTCTACATAGGAGGCCCAACGGGGCTACCTCCTGGGGTGGGTGTCCAGCTCTCCATCCTGCAGTCCCTGACCCACCTTCAGACCTCCTCCCCACCACTACTATACACATACACACTGCTCCACCCACCCCTGACACTCACAGCACCAAGAACACCCCTGCACTCTCCCAAGCATGTCAGAGCAACTTGCTCCTTCCTAGAAAGCCCTCCCAACTCTGTCTTCATGGCCGCATTTATCACACAGCCTCTGTAGGTACTTTGGGCTGCCCTGGTGACCGTTCTGTGTCTTTATACCAGTGGTCCTGACAGGACTGGGGGTAGATTAGATTTTGCAGAGCAATGAGCTCTCACTGGGCTGTGGCTCTAACCTGAACAGATGCAATATGAATCAGGGTCTCTACACAAGACCAGACATCTCTAAGTATTTAAAACAGAGGGAATTTAACAGAGATAACTGATGAGAAAGAGGCTAAGAGGCCATACAGGGGATAATATGGCAACCTCAAGATCAATGACAGTAGGAAGTGCCCCCAAGTCCTTGATGGAGGGACAGCAGATGTTTTTGCAGTCAAGATACCATGGAGCTGGAGACGGCCACTGTCAGAGATTTTGCCTGAGACAGAGAGGGAGAAATACCTGGTTCTCCCTTCCTCCCACCTCCAGCTTCCACCTGTGCCTTTCAGTGGCTGAACCTATCAGGGAGCTGCTGAGTCAGGAACCTAGGGAATGCAACGTACAGGGCCCCATGCACAGACAGCTCAGCAAAGAAAGAGCTGGCCATGGAAGGACATTTGTAGTGGTCCCTTCTTCCCAGCTGGAGTCAGAACAAGGTGTCACTAACACGGGAAAAAGGGCTGGGATGGGTGTAGTGAGGTGGGCATGGCATATAATCTGGGACCTAGGCCTGACAACTAGCAAGATTACCTCAAGATTATCCAGTACATCATGGCTGACTTTCCAGAAAAAGTCATCAGGCATGATTAAAGACAAGAAAAGTTACAGTCTGAAGAATTATAAGAACCAGACTTAGCTATGGCATAGATGCTGAAATTATCAGACAGGGAGTTTGAAATAACTATCATTAATATGTTAAAGGTTCTAATGGGAATAGTTGACAACAAGAAAGAACAGATGGTTAATATGAGCAGAGAGAGGTAAACTTTAAGGAAAAAATTTAGAAGCTATATTAGAAATCAAAAACTCCATAAGAGAAATAAAAATGCCTTTGACAAGTTCATCAGTAAACTGGACACAGCTGAGGAAGAAAATATACATTTTAAATACTATAATTCCACCTCCAAATAACACTGTACCACTTCATACACAGTGCAACTAACTTTTAATTGAGTATTCCCAATTCACCCTCCCTTCCTCATGACATTGCTGTCATTCATTGCTGACATTACATCAGTGTACTTGAAGATAAGTCAATAGGAACATCTTAAACCAATGTACAAAGAGAAAAAAAAAATTAAAAAAACCCCAAACAACAGAAACGTTCAAGAACTATGGGATAATTTTTAAAAATGTAAATATATGTAATTGGAAAACAGGAAAGAGAAGAAAGAAAGGAGCAGAAGAAATATTTGAAGTAATGGCTGAGAATGTTCTAAAATGAATGACAGATACCAAACTTCAAACCCAGGAATTTAAGAGAACATAAAGCAGAATAAATGCCAAAAAATCTATACCTAGGCGCATCATATTCCAACTGCAGACAACTGAAGATGAAGAGAATTCTTAAAAGAAATGCAGAGGGGTGGTGGTTTGCCTACAGAGGAATAAGAAGAAGAATTACAGCAAACTTCTCATTAGAAATGGTGCCAGCTGGGTACCATTTGTACCACTGTGCCAGCTGGGTACAGTGGTTCTGGCCAGGTGAGGTTGTTCACACTTATAATCCTAGCACTCCAACATGGGAAGATCGCTTGAGCTCAGGAGTTCAAGACCAGCCTGAGCAAGAGTGAGATCCTATCTCTACTAAAAATTGAAAAAATTAGCCAGGCATTGTGGTGGGCACCTATAGTCCCAGCTACTTGGGAGGCTAAACCGAAAGGATCACTTGAGCCCAGGAGTTTAAGGTTGATGTGAAGTAGACTGAGGCCATGACACTAGCAGGGCAACCAAATGAGACTCTACCTCAAAAACAAAACAAAAAAGAAATGGCACAAGCAAGAAGAGAGTGGAGTGAAATATTTAAAGTGGTGGAAGAGAAAACTCATCAACCTTGAAATCTTTATTGAGTCAAATTATTCTTCAAGAGGGAAAGAGAAAGGAAGCCTTTCCCAGAAAAACAAAAACAGAAGGAATTCATCACTAGAAGACCTGCCCTACAAAAAATGTTAAAAGAGGCTTGGCGCCTGTGGCTCAATTGGCTAAGGCACCAGCCACATACACCTAAGGTGGCGGGTTCGAATCCCCAGCCTGGGCCCGCCAAACAACAGTGACGGCTGCAACCAAACAATGGCCGGGCGTTGTGGCGGGCGCCTGTGGTCCCAGCTACTTGGGAGGCGGAGGCAGGAGACTCGCTTGAGCCTAGGAGTTGGAGGTTGCTATGAGCTGTGATACCATGGCACTCTACCCAGGGGGACAGCTTGAGGCTCTGTCTCAGAAAAAAAAAAAAGTGTTAAAAGAAGTTCTTCAAGGAGAATTTTTCTATAAATCTAAATTTCAAAATAAAATGTATTAATAAAAAAATTACTATTTAAATAAAATGTGATTAAACACTCCAAGGCAACTGCTCAAATAACTTTTAAAAGAAGTATAATGATATGCTTAGAAAAGTAGTAAAGTGGGCTCGGCACCTGTGGCTCAAGCGGCTAAGGCGCCAGCCACCTACTGGCAGGTTCGCATCCCCAGCCCAGGCGCCAAACAACAATGATGGCTGCAACCAAAAAAAAAAAAAAAAAAAAAAATGGCCGGGCGTTGTGGCGGGCACCTGTGGTCCCAGCTACTTGGGGGGCTGAGGCAGGAGACTCACTTGAGCCCAGGAGTTGGAGGTTGCTATGAGCTGTGATGCCATGGCACTCTACCCAGGGGGATAGCTTGAAGCTCCGTCTCAAAAAAGAAAAGTAGTAAAGTGACATTATATTAATAAATGTGCAATTAAAACCAAAGAACAAATACAATCAATAGAAAAGAGGCATGCACATAGTAGATACTAATCTATCTTCAGCAATAATCATTTTAAATATGAATGATTGAGAATAGATCAATTAAAAGACATAGATTCTTAGAGTTGAGAGAGCCAGACTAACTCCATTTTGTTGTTCACTGTACAAGCCTGCCCAAACCCCATTCCTATCTGTTTACTGTATTCCTTAACCTCTAGCTTACAGGGCCGCACCCTGCAGCTCTGCCATTCCATTCCTAGTAACTCAACTGTAACTATTGATTATGCCTCCTCGGGCAACTGAGTCATCTGACCACAGTAAAGCAATTAGTTTCTATTACCTTGAAATATTACAGGTATTTTCAAGGTGCCTCGACCTTAGCCCCCGGTTAAGAAAATCCCCTACCCCTCACCGGTACCCCTAGTGAAATCATCAACCACCAATCATAAATGTAACCTAACTAGTGAAATCACTAACCACCAATCAAAAGTGTACCCGTACCCGACCCTGCCCCTCTTGCTTTCTGTACCCCATAAAAACTTTCTCCACCCTGGGTTCGAGGATCTACCTTGGTGTGTGCACCAGGAGAGACCAAACCGGGTTTGAATAAACCTCACCTCATGCCTTTTACATCGGAGTTTGTCTCGGATTTGTCTGGTGGGGGTATTTGGGAGTATTTTTCGGGCAGAACAATTTCACTCTAGATTACTTAATTTTTTTGTTTGCATACAATTATTTATAGTATTCGTTTTTAATTTTTTTTTATTTCTGTATGATTGGGTGTAATGTCACCACTTTCATTTCTGTTTTTCTTTTAATTTAATTTATTTATTTTAAAGACAGGATTCTACTCTGTCACCTAGGACACAGTGCAGTGGTGCAATCAGAACTCACTTCAGCATAGAACTCCTGAGCTTCAAATGATCCTTCTGCCTCAGCCTACTGAATAGCTGGGACTACAGGCACATGCCACCATGTCTTGCTTATTTACTTTTTAATTTTTGATTGAGATGGTGTCTCACTATGTTGCTCAAGCTGATCTTGAACTCTTGGCCTCAAGTAATTCTCCTGCTTTCGCCTCCCAAAGTGGTGTGATTACAGACATGAACCACTGTACTTGACCTCCATTTTAAATTATTTGTGACTTTTCAGTCTTAGTTTTGTTGAACTTTCCAGTTTCTTTCATATATTTTTGTGTTTAATTTATACCTATGCATTTCATTTTCTGATGCTAATGTAAATGGTTATGTTTCCAATTTCAAATTTCAGCTGTTCATTGCTAGTATACAGAAATCAGTTGACTTTTGCATATTAACCTTATACCCTGCACATTGTTATAATTGCTTATTAGTTCCAGGAGACTTCCTCTTTATATTCTTTGGAACTTTCTATAGAGAAATTCATCTATATTCAAAGACAATTCTATATCTTCTTTCCTGGTTTGTATGTCTTTTATTTCCATTTCTTGTCTTATTACATTAGCTAGGATTTCCAGTATGATGTTTACTAAATGGGATGAGGGTAGACATTGTATCCTTGCTTCTGATATTAGTAGTGAAACATCTACTTTCTCACCATGAAATATTTTGTTAGCTGTATTTTTTGATGTTCTATTTCAAGTTGAGGAATTCTCTACTATTCCTAGTTTTATCATGAATGGATGTTGGATTTTGTCAAATACTTTTTTCTGTATCTATTAATATAATACTAAGGTTCTTTCTTCTATAGCCTGTTGATGAAGTGGATTACATCACTTTATTTTTGAACGTTGAACAAGCCCTGCATACCAGAAATATAGCCCACTTGGTAGTGGTGTATGTGTAATTCCTTGTATTCATTATTGGATCCTATTTGCTAATATTTTATTTTCTTGTAATATCCTTGTGTGGATTGGGTATTAGAATAATTCTGGCCTCATAGAATGAGTTACAATATACCCTTTCTGCTTCAATTCTTTTTTTTTTTTTTTTTGAGACAGAGTCTAAAGCTGTCACCCTGGTAGAGTACCCTGGTATCACAGCTCACAGCAACCTCCAACTCTTGGGCTTAAGTGATTCTCTTGCCTCAGCCTCCTAAGTAACTGGGACTATAGGCACCAGCCACAACACCTGGCTATTTTTGGTTGTAGTTGTCATTGTCATATGGCAGGCCTGGACTGGATTTGAACCTGGTCAGCTCCAGTGTACGTGACTGGTACCCTAACCACTGAGCTATAGGCACCAAGCCAATTTTCTGAGAATGTAGAAAATTGGTATAATTTCCTTCTTCTGTGTTTGTTAGATTTCATCAGTGAACCCACCTGAGACTGGTGTTTTCTATTTTAATTCAATGTGTTTAATAGATATAGGCCTACTCACATAATCTATTCTTTTGTGAATTTTGAAAAATTGTGTCTTTCAAAGAAACCTTTTCATTTAGGTTATCAAATTTGTAGACACAGATTTTTTCCTTTGTTACTATTTTCTATTCATTGTGCTTGCTGTTTTTCTTCACTTTTCCTGCTTTCTCTGATGTTAACTAAGCATTTTATATGATTCCACTTTACCCCTTTCTTAACATATCCTATACTTCTTTTTTTCTATTTTAGTGGCGACTTGATGATGTAGAAATGCATAAGTAAGTCCTCTTTCAAATAATATTATACCACTTCACAGGTAGTACAAGTACTTTATATTAGAATAATCCCAATTTCTCCCTTCTCTCCATCATAAACATTGCTATCATTCATCTCATTTATCTATAATGTGTAATCATCAAATACATTGTTGCTATTATTATTTTGAACAACATGTTATCTGTTAGATTTGTTAAGAAAAAGAAAATTCAAAGATCTTATTTTATCATCATTTATTCCTTGTCTAATGCTTTTTAGTTTTTCTTATAGACCCTAGGATTTGACCTTTATAACTTTTCTTCCTCCTAAATAATTTTCAAAACTTTTTTTACAAGGTATGTCTGTTGGCAACAAATTCCCAGTTGAATAAAAATGGTGTAAGTGGACATCCTGGTCTTGTTTCTGACTTTATAAGTAACACTTTCTCCATATATGGCCCTTATTGTGTTGAGGTAGTTTCCCTCTGTTCTTATTTTGCTGAGGTTTATTTTTATCATGAAATGATAATGAATTTTATCAAATTCCTTTTCATGAATTGAAATGATCATGTGATTTCCCCCTTCATTCTGATATGTTGCATTGATTTATTTTAGTATGCTGTAACATTTTTGCATTTCAAGAATAAACCCCACTTAAATGACAGATAATCCTTTTAATATGCTGTTGAATTGTTTGTTAATATTTTCTTGAGGATTTTTACATCAGTATTCATAAAGGATATTGGTTTGCATTTTTCTTGTCATGTATTTGTCTGTGTTTGGTATCAAGGTAATGCTGGCCTCATAAAATAAGGTGAGAAGTGTTCCCTTGTCTTGAAAGTTTTCAGAATAGCATAGGAAGTGTTGGTATTAATTCCTTTTGAGTTAGAATTCACTACTGATGCCATCTGGTACCCAATTTTTCATTCTTTTTTTTTTTTTTTTTTTTTTTTTTTAGAGACAGAGTCTCACTTTGTTGCACTCTGTAGAGTATCATGATGTCACAGCTCACAGCAACCTCCAGCTCTAGGGCTTAGGCAATTCTCTTGCCTCATCCTCCCAAGTAGCTGGGACTACCGGCACCTGCCACAATGCCCCGCTATTTTTTATAGCAGTTTTTTGGCGGGGGCAGGTTGAAACCTGCCAACCTTGGTATATGGGGCCAGCGCTGTACTCACTGAGCCACAGGAAACACCCCTGAGCTTTTCATCCTTGAGAGGCTTTTTATTACTAATTCAATTGCCTCACTATATGGTCCATTCAAATTTTTATTTCTTCATGATTCACTCTTGATAAGTTGTGTGTTACTAGGAATTTGTTAATTTCATCTAAATTAGTCAAGTTTTTGAACTTCTTAGTCAAGTTCAGTTGTTTCTAATACTGTCATATAATTCTTTTTAACTCCAAAAAGTTAGTATCAATGTCCACTTTCATTTCTGATTTCTATTAAGTCTTATCTCTATATATAAATCTAGCTAAGGACATGTAAATTTTGTTGATCTTTTCTAGACATCCTCTTGGTTTCATTGATTTCCTCTATGGTTTTTTTAGTTTTATTTATTGTTGTTCTAACTATTTCTGATTTCATTCCATTATGATCAAAAAAGACACTTGGTATATCATTTTTTTAAAATTTAATAAGACATGTTGTGTGGTTTAACATATGATATATATCGTGGAGAATGTTCCACGTGCACTTGAGAATGTGTACTCTGCTCTTGTTGGGCCAAGTGTTTTGTATATATCTGCTAGGTGCAGTTGCTCTATATTCTTGTCTAAGTCTTCTATTTGTGTGTGTGTGTGTGTGTGTGTGAGACAAGAGTCTTGATCTGTCACCTGGCCTCAGCCGAGTGTAGAGCAACCTCAAACTCCTGGGCTTAAGCAATCCTTCTGCCTCAGCCTCCTGAGTACCTGGGACTACAAATACATACCACCAATGCCTGGTTAATTTTTCTACTTTTAATAGAAACATGGTCTTGTTTTGCTCAGGTTAGTCTCCAATTCCTGACCTAAAGCAGTTTTCTTGCCTCAGCCTCCCAGAGTGCTACAATTAGGCTAGAGCATAAGTCACCATACCCAGCCAAAGTTCTCTATTTTCTTATTGATCTTCTGACTGGTTGTTCTATCCATTATTCAAAGTGCAGTATTGAAGTCTACTACTATTATTTTAGAACTTTTTCTACTTTCAATTTTGTCAAGGTTTATTTCATATATTTAGAAACTCTTATTTGGGTGCATATATAATCATTATCTTCTTGGTGAGGCCCTTTTATTACTATATAATGACCTTTTTGACATTTTTTAAAATTTCTTATAGCATAACTGTGTACATTAATGCAATCATGGGGTACAGTGTGCTGTTTTCATATACATTTTGAAATACTCTCATCAAACTGGTTAACATAACCTTCATGTCATTTTCTTTGTTATTGAGTTAAAATGTTCATACTCTGCTTTTAGAAAGATTCACTTGTACCCTTGTAAGGTAAACCATAGAGGTGACCCCACCAATCATCCTCCCTCCCCCCATCCACCACCCTCACCTCCCCCTTATACCTCCTTCCCATATTCTAAGCACTTGAAATAGTTTATCACTTAAAGCCTATTTCACTGGATATTAGTATAGCCACCCATATTATTCTTTGCTTTATAATATGAATGGGCTATCTTTTTCTAGTCTTTTACTTTCAATGTATTCATGTCCTTAGATCTAAAGTGATCCTAAAGGATCTCTTATCCTTTATATGTGGAATATCCAACTATATGGATCTTAGAACTTTTTCTACTTTCAGTTTTGTCAAGGTTTATTTCATATATTTAGAAACTCTTATTTGGGTGCATATATAATCATTATCTTCTTGGTGAATGAATCATTATCTTCTTGGTGAGACCCTT
Source organism: Galagoides demidoff (assembly GCA_963574575.1). Taxonomy (NCBI): domain Eukaryota; kingdom Metazoa; phylum Chordata; class Mammalia; order Primates; family Galagidae; genus Galagoides; species Galagoides demidoff. The sequence goes on from CAUYQV010116233.1 coordinate 23,723, forward strand.
TTATTACTATATAATGACCTTTTTGACATTTTTTAAAATTTCTTATAGCATAACTGTGTACATTAATGCAATCATGGGGTACAGCGTGCTGTTTTCATATACATTTTGAAATACTAAGCTCTAAGTTTTTTTTTTTTTTTAAATACATCCTTCCAATATGTCTTTTGATGGAGAAACTTAATTGACTGACATTTAACTTTTTTTTTTTCCTTTTGAGACAGGGTCTCACTTTGTTGCTTGGGAAAGAGTGCACTGCTGTCATCATAGCTCACTGAAAATCTCAACCTCCTGGGCTCAATCTTTATGCCTCACCCTCCCAAGAAGCTGGGACTACAGGCACATTCCACTGCACCCAGCTAATTTTTCTATTTTTTTGTAGAGAAAAGACCTCACTCTTGTTCAGTTTGGTCATTAATTCATGACCTCAAGTAATCCTACCAATTTGACCTCTCAGAGTGGTAGGATTACAGGCATGAACCACCACCACCACACCCAGCCACGTTATAGCTTTTTTTGTGCCTCATTTCTTCCATTATTGCCTTCCTTTGTGTTCAGTTGATATTCTGTAGTGACGAATTTTAATTCTTTCCTCGTTTCTTTTATAGATGCTTTCTTTATGGTTAACATGGGGGTTGCATAGTATAGTATCTCAAAGTTATAATAATGTATTTCAAATTAATACTACCTTAACTTTAGTTATAAACAAAAACTATCTTTTACAGCCCTGTCTCCTCTACTTTATGTTACTGATGTCATAAATTACATCTTTATATTACGTGCCCATTGACATAGAGGGGCTGTTAAAGATTTTCTTTTAAATTAGGTATGAGATGAAAAAGTGTTATAAACCAAAATTATAATACTTGTTTTTATTACTTGCCCATATCTTTACCTTTCATGGATAACTTTTTATTTTTGTATGATTTTGGGTTACTCTCTAGCATCCTTTCATTTCAACTTGAAGGACTCCTTCAGCATTTGTATTATATGGCAGATCTTCTGATAATGAAATCTCTTAAGCTTTTGTTTTCTGGGAATGTCTCAATTTCTCTCTCAGTCCTAAAGGACAGTTTTGCCTAATACAGAATTCTTAGTTATGGGGGGGAAGCAAAGAGGAGATTTTTCAGCACTTTATAACCTGCTGCCTTCCAGTCTTGATGGTTTCTTCTGGGAAATCCATTGATAATCTACTACAGGATCCACTATACATGATGAGTTGCCCTTCTTTTGCTCCTTTTAAGATTCTGTCTTTCAATAATTTAACAATATGTCTTGATGTGGGTTTCTTTCCCTGTTTCCTACTTAAAATTAATTGAGCCTGTTATATTTATATACCTATTTCTTTCCAGAAACTTGGAAAGGTTTGGGGTATTATTCTTTCAAATAATCTCTCTTACACTTACTCTTTCTCTTCTTGTGGAAATTCTATTATGCATGTTTTTGTCTGCTTCATGGTGTCTCATTAATCCCATAGGTTCTGTTCACTTTTCTTCATTCTTTTTTGATTTTGGCTCCTCAGATTTGGTAACTTCAAGTGACATATTTTAAAGTTTTCTGATTCTTTCTATTAAGTCTAATATTACACTTCTCTAGTGATTTTTTCAAAACAGGTTTTGTGGTTTTTTTAGTTTGTTTATTTTGTTCCCCCCCCTTTTTTTCTTTTTAAGAAAAATACCTATCATGCCTGATTTTTAAATTTTGTTCACATATTGCTTTCCTGATTTCAGTTAGCTCTTTGAACATACTTAAAGCAGTTACCTTAAAGTCTTTGTTTAGCACAGCTAAGTCTCTGTTGACTTCTGAAGGATAATTTTCCTGAACACCAAATTCCAGATGGGTGCTTTTCTTCTTCTCATTCTTTAAAATATTTCGTTCTGTTATCTTCCTATTGGTATGGCTTTGATGAGAAGTCTGATGTAATTCTTATCCTTGCTACTCTAAAGGTAAGATTTTCTTTTTCCTCTGGCTCTTTTCAAGAATTCTTTTTTAATCTTTTATTTTCTGTAGTTTGAGTATGATATTCCCAGGTGTAAATTTTTTGTTATTTATTCTTTGTGGTATTCATGACATAGCTTCTTTCTGGATCTGTGTTTGGTGTCCATCATCAATTTTGAAAAATTCTTAGTCATTATTACTTCAAAATTTTCTCCTGATCCTTTCTCTTTCTTCTCTTTCTGCTATTCCCATTATACCTTCATGAAATGTTATATTGCACTACATAAAACTATATTATACCTTTTGTAATTGTTCCAGTTATTGGGAATTCTGTTATTCCTTTTCATTCTTTTTTTCCTTTTGCATTTCAGTTTTGGAGGGTTCTATTGACATGTCGTTTTAATTTTTTTTAAATTTCAGATTAATATGAGGGCACAGAGTATTAGGTTACATTATTTGCATTTGTTAAGTAAAGTCTATATTGTAGTTGAGCTCTTCACTCAGATGTGCCACATACCCCTATTTTAGCACTAAAAGAGTTTTATTCTTAGATAAATTCTCTTCATCTGAATGCCTAAATGACCTATGATATCAGATACTAGTAAAGTTATAGTAAACACATACATATACAAGTAGTCTTTACATGAATTACATTCCAAAAAGACTGAACTTGTTAACTGTTTCCAAGCCCGAGGCACTATTAGACTACAATACAGAACATCCTCTGTTTGAGAACTAGGGTATATATGCTCTGCATTCCCATCGGCATTCACAAAATACAGAAACAACCCCGTCTACATATGCAAGTGAGGTGAAGACTTGGAAATACTTAACATGAACTGGTGTGGCCAGTTGCATATGAGCTGGGACCTGAGAATATGAGTCTTTGAACAGTAATCATCTAGTAACTTTGGTGTATATATTGTCACCTGACTGGTGAGGGACCCAATGATGCTTTAGCTACAGAAGCAAAAAGGAACTCAGGAATCATCTGCCTTAGGGACATGTTAAAGGGAGAGAATATCAGCTATCACCTTAACTCTACAAAAGAAAAAATCTAGGACCACATGCTGAAGCAGAAAAAAGTGTTGACAAAGAAAGTACATGACTCATAGCATTCTTAAGAGTTTCTAACAATGTAAAAGATAGCCTTAAAAGAAAAATACATTAGTCACAGTACTACCTGGAAAAGATCTTTTCTGGACTTTATTGTGAATAATTTAATCTCAAGGATCACATGAAATCTTAAATAATGAATGCTGATCATTACAGATGGGTATAAACTCCTTTGTTTAACTGGCCAGGTGTATTTCTGTATTATTCTCTCTTCCCTGCTGCCCTCCCAACTACCTTATCTACAACCGGGATTCTATGAGGTTGGTATTAAGACCCTCTACAGAGTTAGGAATACAAAGTTATGAAAATGGTTGAAAGACAATAAAGCTTTTGAGGAGAAACAAGTTTTTAGGTCATCCCCCAAATTTCAGAAAATACTAAGGTACAGGGCACCAGACTTAATGTGGAAGCCATTGGTTTTACACAACTTCTGAACACATTTTTGTTCAGCTCTTACAAGACACATGGGTCTAAATTAGACAGCTACTTTCAAAGCACACTGGTCTTTTGTGAGGAAAAGTCACAAATCACAGAGCATGCAACATGTTCTTATTTGCACTGATATCTAAAGGAGACATGGGCTGCCACAATTGATGATAATACCAATACTTCCTATTTAAGGGAAAGGGAGACTATCAGTCCCACCGCCAGGGGATCAGAGAAGACATGATGGGCTTGAAAAATAAGTTTTTTTTTCTTTTGGAAAAGCATCAAATGCTTTGAAAACAGAACTGCCTTTAAAAAGACAAGAAAATAAGAGTCCTTTATGTCCCCAAATCTTTCCTGTTACCCTTTGTCTCCTTGGTGTCACCTGACAGCCTGACCAGTTCTTCACATTATATGTATGTGTGTGTATATATATAGTGTGTATATATATTATGTATTATATATGAATATGTTTATATTGTTCCTATTATATATATGTATATAATAATATATACATGTATACATGTCATTCTATCAACTAAGTAAATAATTAATGATTTTTTTAAAAGGTGTCCATGCAAAATCTGAGCATGGCCAGAAACACAGGAACAGAGCCTGCCTCATCCTTAGAGAAGATAAACAACAACCCCCAAGCCCAAGAAACTTATGTAGAAAACAGGAAGAGGTCAAGTTTGTGGATAAGACCATGTAGAAGGTTGTAAAACACATTCCTAATTAAGTAGAGCCTTCACATGAGAAGGAATTTCTGCTTGGGGAAAATTGAAGGCTAAGCCAGTAGGGGAAGGGGTCACATTTCTTAAACATTCCTTTTACAGCATAGGTGCTACATAAGAGTATTAAATAAATGTCATTCATAGATCAACTTTTTAGTATTGCTGACAACTTTCCTTCAGGAGTCTCCTGTCCATTACCGGGCTTTTACCAGTGCATAAATATTTGCATCACACACTTTTCTTCTCTCAAATTTTTAAATCTAACTATAAAACAGGACAGTTTTTGGTGTTGAGAATATATAGAGGTTTTCACAAGATTGTCATTAGTTCTATGTATGTTATACCCAAGTAATAATGGGATATATTGGAGAATAAAAAATCAAAGACCAAATAAATTGACCTCATACACCTTGTGGATGAAATTAATTCCATGGCTTTAGATGAAATAAGATAGTCCTTTAAAAAATTTTGTTTTTGTTTTCAGAAATATCAAGGCTATTGTTTACCACTACTCAGTTTAGAATTATATTAAAAAGATCTCCTTTTCGCCATTGAATAATTTTATTTTGGGTACTATGCCCTTGTACAAGTCTTTAGAAATAAATCTGATGAGACTCTCTCTCTTTTTTTTGAGAGAGAGTCTCACTTAGTCACCCTGGGTAGGGTGCTGTGGTATCATCATCAGTCGATCAATAGCAACTTCAAACTCTTGGTCTCAGGTGATCCTCTTGGGTCAGACTCCCCAGTAAGCTGGTGCTGTAGGCACCATGATGCCATGGTAATTTTTTTTTCTAGTTTTAGTAGAATCAGGGTCTTTCTCTTGCTCAGGCTAGTTTCAAACTCTTGAGTTCATGCAATTCACCTGCCTCAGCCTACCAGAGTTCTAGGATTACTGATGTGAGCCACTGTGGCCAGCCAAATCTGAGACTATTAAACTAGTTTATAGAATTTTCAAAAACTGCTATCTTGCCATTTTCTTTTTTCTTTTTTTTTTGAAAATTTTTTTTGTATTAAATGATAGCTGTATATATTAATGCAAACATGGGGTACAGTGTAGTGTTTTCATATACAATTTGAAATACTTTTATCAAGCTGGTTAACATAGATTTCATGTCATTTGCTAAGATCACCTATATATCTGAATTGTTTTTTGATCCTAACAAATTTTGC
>CAUYQV010116234.1:0-16743 GCA_963574575.1 Galagoides demidoff
CATCCATTCAATTGGTCTTCTATGGATTTCAAATGGATTTCCAAAAATAAATGTAAACCAATTTCATCATTGAGCTGTTTGTGTTCTTTACTTTTCTGACTTTGACAATTACATACCAGTCTTTGAGTATGAAGATGGTGCCTCTGACCCAACACGTGCCTTGGGGTGTTATGTTTTGCCAAAGGAATGTGTTATATTGATCTAATTCACCTTTTTGGTCTGTCTTCTTCAGAACAATAGCACCATATGTAAGACTGTCACCTTAGTGTGGCTCACCACTCACACTGAAAATAGAACCAGTGAACCAAGTAGATGTGGCATTCAGCGAAGCCCCTTACCTTGGTCTCATCAGCAACAGAATCAAGCAAAAGGAAATAGTCACCCATCCTCCATGGAAATAGACCTCATTATTTATCTCTGGAAAAGTCAAAAGGACAAAAGCTAAGACTTTAGAGTATCAGAAATCTGCTGCTGTGGGTACTTGAGTGATAAAAGTTGGCAAGTCTGGGAACTTTATAAAAGCTAGATTGTCAGAAAGAGATTAACAGTGTGTTCTGATAAAAAGAGAACAGAAGAGAAGGTCCTGATGATACACAAATTTAAATACAGTGGAGAATGTTAGGAGGAAGAGAGATAATCCATGGGCTCTAGAACAAAGGGAGGATAGTTCTGAGAGAACTAGAGGTACCATATTCAACATCCAAGTTTATGATTAACTCAATTTGCATTTTAGAAACACTTTATGTATAGAAAATGTAATTTTATTAATATAGGTAGTGCATGTTCATTGGTAACACAAATTTACATAAAAGTGTAAGATAGAATACAAAGTCCCTTAAATGAAGGTGGTTCTATAATCTGGTTTCTTCTTGACACCCCTGTATCATGCTGATGATTCCCCTCTGAATATAAACAGTGCCTCCCCCCCTCAACTTACAAAAATATCCTGGGTGTATGGGTGTGTATGTAGCTTTTGTTTTTATTCTTGTTTGTTTTGCAAATGATAGTACGCATGTGAGCCTGAAATTTCTTTCACTGAATATTAATCTTAGAATCTTTATTATTGTTTTTATTAGTCAAAGCAATCCTTTTCAGTCTACTACATACTCTTCATTAAATAATTATTTGATCATCTCTTAAAACCACTTGCATCGTTTTGAATCTTATACTACTGTAATAATCTCACCACATAAAAAAATTTTGCCTATAACTTGTGTACATGTTTTAGTATTTCTATAGGATAATTTTTTGGAAATGATATTGTTGGATTAAGGAACATTAACATTATAGTCAATATTTCCAAGTATAGGCACATTTTTGAATCTTCAACTTAATAATTCTCATGAAACTTTAACTTTTTCCTTAATAATACTTGCATTGTAAACCAAAGGAGTTTTAATTATCGAAAATTCTTCAGAGGAATTGTGAGAGGGAGCACAAAACATGAAAGATTTTGTTTTTTCATTTATCTATTGCAAAAGACAACACTGCTCTTTGGAAATTGAAGAATTGGCCAAACAAGAAACTACAGTTGTCAGGACTCTGCTTGTCCATACTGAAGCTTGAGAGCCTCTGGGAGACTTAAGACACCCTCCAGGAGCTGATAAAGTCCCATTTGTTTATTTTTTTAAGTTAAATGTATCAATTCAACTTACCAAATAGTATAAGAATGCCAACTTTCCTTACATAAAACTAGTATAACCTTTCACACAAAACAGTGCCATATAACTAATAATTCACTAATGTTTGGCTTTAGGACTCTATGAAGCAGTGAAATAGTAGGCGATAGTCTCTCATACGAAACGAGGGTGGCTGATGGGACAAAGTATGACATCCCAGAATTAGCCAGGGGGCTGCCTTGTTGGGTGTGAGAAATGCACCAGCCAGAGGTTTCCTCCCTCCTGCTTCTTCCTGTTGTCCAGTACTGAAGTCTGCGCCCATCCACAGAAACTGCAACAAAGGCACACAGGCTCAAGCTCCTTCCCTCTCTTCCTTTCTTCCTCACACCTTTTTCTTCATTTATTCTTCTGTCCTTCTTTTCCACATTACCAACAAATGGAAAAATGGAAAGTACTGGTCCAGAGGCAAGTGCAGATGACTAGGACAGATCTACTGTCCTTGAAAAGCCCACAGTCTAGACAGGGCGACAGACATAAACAAAACATTAGACTGCCTGATGTGAGCTGTGACCACATGCCTAGAGCCGCTGGAATAAAGAGAATGGAGACACTCGTGTGCTAGAAGGAATCAGGAAGCTTTGTAGAGGGCATGGCATTTGCTATGCATCTGGAAGCTTACTCCCTTTGAAAATGTGAGAGAATAACTGTAACCCATGGGCTGGACTTGCAGGCTCTGGTTCTGAGACATCAGACACAGACCGTAATAAGGAGAAAAGTGACCCTTTGGCTGCCCTGAATCCCTGCCCTGGCTTACCCAGGTGGTTTGTGTTTCTAGCTAAATATATACTGCTATCTGAGGGAAAGAAATGTTTCTGAAGATTATACTATTCTTTTTTTTTCTTTTTAAATTAAATCATAGCTGTGTACATTAATGCAATGATGGGGTATAATGTGGTGGTTTTATATACAATTTGAAATATTTTCATCAAATTGGTTAACATAGGCTTCATAGGATTTTCTTAGTTATTATGTTAAGACATTTGTATTGTACCCCTAGTAAATTTCACATGTACCCTTGTAAGATGCATCATAGGTGTGGTCCCACCAATTATCCTCCCTCCACCTATCTCCTCTCCCCTCCCTTTCCCCTTTCCCCAAATTCTTGGGCTATAATTGTTTCATAGTAGGGTTGAGTGCATTGGATACTTCTTTTTCCATTCTTGAAATATTTTGCTAAGAAGAATATGTTCCAGCTACATTCATGTAAACATGAAAGAGGCAAAGTCTCTATCTTTCTTTAAGGCTGCATAATATTCCATAGGGCACATATACCACAATTTATTAATCCATCTGTGGGTTGATGGGCACTTGGGCTTCTTCCATGACTTAGCCATTGTGAATCGGGCTGCAATCAATATTCTGGTACAAATATCTTTGTTATAATGTGATTTTTGGTCTTCTAGATATATAACTAGTAGAGGAATTGTAGGATAGAATGGCAGGTCTACTTTTAGATCCCTAAGTGCTCCCCAAACATCTTTCCAAAAGGAACACATTAGTTTGCATTCCTACCCCAGCAGTGTAGAAGTGTTCCTTTTTCTCCACATCCACACCAACATCTCTGGTTTTGGGGTTTTGTGATGTGGGCTAATTTTACCGGAGTTAGATGACATCTCAAAGCAGTTTTGATTTGCATTTCTCTGATGATTAAAGATGATGAGCATTTTTTCATATGTTTGTAAGCTGTGCACCTGTCTTCTTCAGAGAAGTTTCTCTTCAAGTCCCTTGCCCACCCTGTGATGGGATCAATTGTTCTTTTCGTGATATTATGTTTGAGTTATTAAACCTTTGTTGGAGACATAACCTGCATATATCTTCTCCCATTTTGAGGGCTGTCTGCTTGCTTTATGTACTATGTTCTTGACTGTGCAGTGCAGGAGGTTTTTAGTTTGACCAGGTCTCAGTAGTATGTTTTTGATGCTGCTTCAATTGCCCAGGGGTTCCTCCTCATAAAATATTCTCCCAGGCTGATTTCTTCAAGGGTTTTTCCCTGCACTTTCTTCTAGTATTTTTATAGTTTCATGTCTTCAGTTTAAATCGTTAATCCAGTGAGAGTCTATCTTAGTTAATGGTGAAAGATGTGGGTCCAGTTTCAGTCTTCTACAGGTCACCAGCCAGTTTACCCAGCACCATTTGTTAAATAGGGAATATTTTCCCCACTCAATGTTTTTAATTGGCTTGTCAAAGATCAAATAATAGTAAGTAGCTGGGTTCATCTCTTGGTTCTCTATTCTTTTCCATCCATGTACCTCTCTGTTTCTGTGTCAGTACCATGCTGTTTTGATCACTATCAATTTATAGTATAGTCTGAGATGTGGTAGTGTAATTCATGTGGTAGTGTAATTCCTCTGCTTTGTTTTTATTTCTGAATAATGTCTTGGCTATTCAAGGTTTTTTCTGTTTCCATATAAAACCAAGGTTTTTGTTTGTTTAAAATGTTTAAAGTATGACAGTGGTGCTTTAATATGGATTGCATTAAAATTATATATTGCTTTGGGTAGTATGGACATTTTAACAATGTCAATTCTTCCCAGCCATGAGCATGGTATGTTTTTCCATTTGTTAACATCCTCAACTATTTCTTTTCTTAGAGTTTCATAGTTCTCTTTATAGAGATCTTTTCTATCTTGTGTTAGGTAAACCGCCAAATATTTCATCTTCTTTGGCACTATTGTGAAAGGAATAGAGTCCTTGACACTTTTTTGAACTAGAATATTGTTGGTATATATAATGGTTACCGATATATGAGTGTTGATTTTGTAAACTGAGATACTTCTAAGAGTTTTGTAGTAGAATCCTTGGTGTTTTCCAAATACACAATCATATCATCTCATATCATCTGTGAAGAATGAAAGTTTGATCTCTTCTGACCCTAAATGGATACACTTGATTGCCTTTTCTTGCCTAAATGTGATAGCTATGACTTCCACTACAATGTTAAAAAGCAGAGGAGACAATGGCAACCTTGCCTGGTACCTGATCTGAATGGAAATGGTTTCAATTTAACTCCAGTCAATATGATATTGGCTGTGGGTTTGCTGTAGATGGCCTCTATGAGTTTAAGAAATGTCCCTTTTATGCCAATTTTCTTAAGCATTCTGAACATGAAAGGATTCTGGATATTATCAAATGCTTTTTCTGCATCAATTGAAAGAATAATATGGTCTTTGTTTTAAATTTGTTTATGTGATGAATTATATTTAGAGATTTATGTATATTGAACCAGCCTTGAGACCCTGGGACAAAATCCACTTGGTCATGGTGTATAATTTGTTTGATGTGTTACTGGATTCTGCTTGTTAGGATCTTGCTGAATATTTTTGCATCGATATTCATTAGTGATATTGGTCTATAATTTTCTTTTCTTGTTGGGTCTTTTCCTGGTTTGGGGATTAAGGTGATGCTAGCTTCATAGACTGTGTTGGGTAGTATTCCCCCTTTTTCTATATTTTGGAAAATGTTGAGTAATATAGGTAATAGTTCCTCTTTAAAAGTTTGGTAGAATTCTTGTGAAGCCATCTGGTCCTAGGCTTTTCTTTTTAGGGAGATTTTGTATAGTTGATGCTATTTCAGAACTTGATATAGGCCTGTTTAACATTTTCACTTCATTCTGGCTAAGTCTTGGAAGGTGGCATGCTTCCAAGAATTGATCAATTTCATTCAAATTTTCATATTTCTGAGTAGAAAGTTTCTTGTAATATTCATTAAGAATTTTTTGAATTTCTGAGGAGTCCATTGTTATTTTGTCTTTGCCATTTCTGATTGATGAAATTAGAGATTTTCCCCTTTTTTTTCTGGTTAGGTTAGCCAAAGGATTATCTATTTTATTGACCTTTAGAAAAAAACAACTGTTTTATTTATTGATCTGTTGTATAATCCTTTTGTTTTCAATTTCATTTAATTCTGCTCTAATTTTGGTTATTTCTCTTCTTCTACTGGGTTTGGGATTGGAATGTTCTTCCTTTTCCAGTTGCTTAAGATGTCCCATTAAATTGTTACTTCCACTCTTTCCATTCTCTTGAAGAAGAGAATTAATTTTAAATTTAATTCTTAGGACTGTGAATTTCCCTTTTAGGACTGCCTTTGCAGTATCCCAGAGGTTCTAATAATTCATGTCTTCATTGTTGTTTTGTTCCAAAAATTTGGTAATTACCTTTTAAATCTCATCTATGACTCAACAATCATTTGGCATAAGGTTATTTAGCTTTCATGTTTTTTTATGAGTATGCAGATTCCTGTTGTTACTGAGTTCAACTTTTATTCCATAATGGTCCAAGAAGATGCAAGGAATAATTTCAATTCTTTTAAATTTACTGAGGTTAGATTTGTGACCTAAGATGTGATCAATTTTGGAGTATGCTTTGCAGGCTGATGAGAAGAATGTGTATTCAGTTTTGTTAGGATGAAATGTTAAATCCATCCATTGTTAAATCCTGTTAAATCCAAATGTTGAAAGGTTAAATTTAAGTCTAAAATTTCTTTGCTTAGCTTCTTATTGGAAGATCTAGCCAATACTGCTAAAGAAGTGTTAAAATCTCCAATTACTACTGAGGTGGAGGAAATCAAGTTGCTCATGTCTGTTAGAGTCTCTCTTATAAATTGAGGCTCATTCTGTTTGGGTGCATAATAATTGAAATAATTGTTAATAATTGAAATCTCATCATGTTGAGTGGTACCCTTAACAAATATGAAGTGATCATCCTTATCTTTCCTTACTTTTGTTGGTTTAAAGACTATTGTATCTGTGAATAAAATTGCAACACCAGCTTTTTTGTGATTTCCATTTGCCTGGAATATAGATGACCATCCCTGCACTCTGAAAGTATATTTATCTTTTAGTGTAAGATGAGATTCTTGTATACAACAGATATATGGCCTGAGTTTTCGTATCCATTCAGCCAACCTATGCCTCTTTAGAGGACAATTTAAGCCATTCACATTGATTGAAATTATTTATAAGCCTGGTAGAATTTTTGGTATCGAGTTTTTCGAAAGTCCAGTGGACATTTTTAATCCTTTCACCACTGTGGAAGTTAGAATATGATCAGAAGTTTCTGAGTGAGTTTACTTTTGTGGTAGAAGATTGCACTGGTCATTAAGGAGGATTGGTCTGAGAATATCCTGGAGAGCTGATTTAGTTATGGCAAATTTCTTCAACATGTGCATGTCATTAAAGTATTTGATTTATCCATTATAGATGAAATTCAGTTTAGCTGGATCCAGGATCTTATGTTGAAAGTTATTTTGTTTTAGGAGATTAAAAGTTGATGACCACCCTCTTCTAGCATGAAACATTTCAGCAGAGAGATCTGCAGTTATTATAATAGTCTTCCCCTATAGGTTATGGTTTTTTACATCAGGCTGCTTTCAGAATTTTCTCCTTCTTATTAACTTTAGTGAAGTTAATTATGATGTGCCTGGGGGATGTCTTATTCAGGTTGAGTCATGCTGGTTTCTGAAATTGTTTGCTATCTGAATTTCAGAATCTCTTGGCATGTCTGGAAAGTTCTGCTTCATAATCTCATGAAGGAGAGCCTCTATGCCTTCCAAAGCAACTTCATCCCTTTCAGGGATTCTTATTTGGTGAATATTAGTTTTATTTGAATTATCCCAGAGGTCTCTGAGAGAATAATCCATTTTTGCTCTCCATTTCTCTTCCTTTTTGAGAGTTTGGAAATGTTCAAAAGCTTTGTCTTCAATGTCAGAAATCCTATCTTCTGCTTGCTCCATTCTGTTATTGAGGGATTCTACTGTATTTCTCAGATCTTTGAGGGCTGTAAAATTCTTGACTCAATGTGTCAAAATCTGTGTTGATTTCTGTCTTTGAATTCATTGAATTCTTGAAACAACTTTTGAAATGCTCCTTGAATTTCTAATTCCAACTTTACCTCCATTCTATTAATCTTATTTGCAATCCAAATTCTGAATTCAATTTCTGACATATCAGCCATTTGTTTATGAATAGGATCTTCAGATGTGTCTGCTGTATTGTTCCTTGGGGGAGTTGATCTACTCTGGTTATTCATGTTACCAGAGTTTTTCCACTGATTCTGCCCCATGATTATTTTATACTGTTTGGCTAGATGAGAAGATAAGGTGACGTTGTGTTGGGGGGCTCCTGGAGTAGTGATTAAACAGCCCTTTGCCCAGGACCTGGGACTGGTTAACCAGCCCTTTGTCCTAAAGCTTTGCAAAGGACTCATACAGTGCTATGTTCTGAGACACTGGGGACTTAACTTGGTGCAGTGGGGCTAAGTGGCTCTGTCTTATTTTCAGCTTGTCTTTGTCCTACCCTAGTGAATTAGTTACTCTGAGTTGAAGTTCAGCTGTGGAGAAATACCAGCAATTAAGTCATTCTGCCCCCCACAGGCAACAACTAGAAAAGGAAAATCAAACCTTCCCACAACCACACACCCACAGTACCACTTTGGATGGTCCTTGGGTGACTGGTCCAGCTCAAGAGATTCAAATCAATTGTCCCAGTCAGCACCCAGTCTCAAGTGGGAGAGTTCAAAAGGTTTCTGGCAACTAGATAGCAGGGATCTGCTGGCAGCTCAAGTCTGACTCATTTCGGTGCTCCATGGAGTCAGAAGGACCTCCACCCCCCAGCAAATGAATTATTCTGGGAAGGTTGACACCTCCTTCCCCACCTTGCACCTCTGTCACACCCAGTCACTAGTATCCCCACAGGGCTGTGAACCAGTTCCCTCCAATGAGCAGATGCTCTTCCAGGTGTTTGCGCCTGCCTGAGTCACAGGGGGATCTATGTCTCCTTGGCCAGGCCTCCATACTCTGCCATCATGCAGCAGGGGGACCTGAAGTCTGACAATTTTGGGCAGTTAGTGGAAGCTGGGGCGTTTTATTCAGTTCCAGCCCTGCGCCTGATTGATGTTGCTGACACTTGTATTTTCGCAGAATTTGTGATTCTGTCCTTGCTATATTCCCCTGTGGACCAGGAACTGTTTGAGTTCACAGAAACTGCAACTCAGCCCTGGTCTGTGCTGCTGCCTGGAGCTAGTGTGTCTGTCTCCGTTGTAGACTATGCTGGGGTGGGTGCAGTTAGAGCTCACACTTGGCTCTGAGTTCAAGCCTTTGCCCACCTCCCTTTGTTTCATCTATGATCCCCTGATGGTGAGGTGCCTCTTATGCTCACTAAAGCAGTTCTCTGGCTCAGCCCTACCCTGGGAGTATGCTGTCTCTGTGCATGGATCTTCTATTCTCCATCCCCATGGTGAACCTCTCAGGCAGGTACCGCCTCAAGCATACTCTTTACTCATGGGGCCTGCATTACTATCCCAGATTCGTTCCACCAGTGTCTACCACTGGAGAAGATGCCTGGCTTTTTCTTGTTTTTCAGAGAGACAGGAAGTTTCTTTGCAAAATATTCCCAGGGGTGTGAGCCCTATTGTTCCTGCTGCTGCCACTGCTCCTCTGTGCTGCAGGGCATGCCTTTTCCTCTCCCATATGGTCCCTTCAATTCACCATCTTCTCCTTACCCCTGTGCAGTAGAATCAGGACAGAACTGCAACAACCCATGCCCTGTCCATACCTCTCGAGAAAATTCCCAAGATTCTGGACGCCATGGGGAACACGCTTCCAGACCTCAGGTGAGAGTGGTGGGGACTTCTGGGAGTTCAGAATTGGAAGTAGAGAATATGTACCAGTTTATATAGTTTTATACCTGGCAGGAGAGTGCCATGGCACCCTAGTAGGGGAAGGAGGTCTGGTTTTTAGAGGGTCTTTCCCATGGCATAAAATGGGAAGATGTTTGAACTCTGCTTCCTTGTTTGTAGGAAGTATGCTGGGAGCCATTCTCTTGGAGGAGGGGACTCCCATCTGCTTGGCAATGGATTTTGTACCTATTATTTGTATCCTTGGGGTCATAGCTCACCTCAGCATGGTTGATGTGTGTTCTTCAGCTTTCTCTCTTGGCTCAGCTCCAAATTATCAGCTTACTTGCTAAACTTCTGTCCTTTAACTCTCCTTCTGGATGGGAGCTTCTGTGGAAAGCTGGCTCCAGTCGATATCTTGCCTCCCAATTTCTAAACTATTATTTATGACATTGTAATGGGAGATGGGTCCCACAACCCATTTAACAAACTCCATAGAACTGTATTATACAAAGTGAACCCTAATATGAAATACAGGTATTAGTTAAAAATAATGCCTCACTATCCTTTATCAGTTGTAACAAATGTATCACACCAATACAAAATGTTGCTGGCAGGGAAGTCTAGGATGGGAGAAGGGAGAAGAGTATATAGGAACCTCACATTTTCTACTCATTTTTTCTATAAACCTGAAACTGATCTAAAAACCAGCTTGCATCCCAGGTACTCCACATCTCTTGGTCTAGCAATGATCCTCTGAGATCCTAATTTTTCTCTCTATAGAAGAGTGGAATGCAAAATAGGAGATAGGGATTTGACATAACAAAAACTTTGTTCTGATAGGTGAAAAGAAAAAAAATCCTACAAGAAAGTTTTTCTGCCAAGGCACTTGTGAAAGGAATTGGCAACATACGGCCATTCATCTAAGATCAGCAACTTTTTTCTCTGTTTGAGTTTGTTGATTTGGAAATTATTTGTCTGGCTCTACAACTGAATCATCATTTGCTCTCCCAGTTTTTATAAAGTTCCACATGCTGATGCTAGTTAAGAAATAATATATTTTACTCTGTCAACTTTTGCTTACCAATGAGGATTTAAAAGTGTGTTCAGAGGTAATTTGAACAGACTCTGAAGATAGTGCATCTTTTAGTAGATCTGCAGAACAGTAAATATAACTTGATAATCATGCCAAACATTTCTTTGCATTGTAAAATTGAATTGGCAGCTTTGCATAATAAAGGGCTAAAATTATGAACCACACAGATTTGCCTGAAACTTGATTGTTCAGGTTCAAAATTCTCTACTGAATACTCTTGTGCTTGCTTTTGTATTTATCCATTTTCATGTAACTGCTTACAGCAGACATTTCTTTTTTGTCTATTTTCATAAAAATAAATTTTAGTAAGTATGCCAAAGCCAGTCCAATAGCATCCATCATATAACATGTATTATATAAATATGTGTTTTACTATTGTTACAGACAAATCAGCATTTATGAACTTCCTTGTTTGTGGAGACATTAGGAGTAATGTCTCTTTGTATGAAGAAGTGTTTTATAAACATTTGTTTAGTTCCTTCTATACTTTATAAACTGTTTACAAAATGATGTGCTTTGGGGATACAAAATGGGTAAATAATCATTAGAGTAAAAGCATAAGGGCCAAGCAAGTAGAGTGAGGACCAGAGGACATTTGTGTTTTCTTTTCAAGGTTGTAGGTACAGTTCAGTCCATGGAAAATTTTGAGGAATAATCTGGTCATAAAATGTTAGTTTTACCAATGTAAGAGTTCTGCAATAGAATTATAAAATTGCTGCTTACAAATTTTATCTTCCACCTTATAATTGAAATTAGGGAATTAAGAAAGTGCTAGAAGGGATCTTTGAAATCATCTGATCTGATCACATTGTGCAGATGAGAAAGCTGAGTTGAATTATTCAGCAAGTCACACTAACATGATATAAAAAATAATAGAAGCTAGGGTTCCTGCTGTCCATCTGTAACAACGAATATTTATCAAGCACCTATATCTAAAGGATATAAAGTTGAAGAAAACATTCTGCCCTTGGATATTTCATCTCATAACCTATTATCAAAAGATGCAATAGGGAAATTAACCTAAACCACAGATATTAGATGCAGTGAGAGTGACACAAAGGTATATGAAGGGAGAGATAAGATGAAGTTTGGGCAAGTCAGTATGTTTCTTGAAGAACGATCACTTAATTTGTGCTGTAAAAGTAAAATTTCATGAAAGAAGAACAGGGAAGAGGATAGTAAGCTGATGGAGGAAATTTCATTCTCAAGGGCAGGAAAATATATCCTAATAAAAAGAGCAAGTAGTCTGATGTGACTGGACTATTTACTTTTACATTTTCTGTCATGTTATTCTATGCCCATGAATTTTGGCAAGAGTGTAAAGGAACATAGTTATCAAAATTGGACCAAATTGCCTTGTGCTATATAGTAACTCAATGAGGTCTCTAAGCAGAAAATATTAGGTCTGACAATTAAGCTGGTGAAATTGCCACCACACTCTCACCTGGGCAACACTGTACAAATAGCTCAGTAAGGTTTCCTAACCTCGGTACATCAGTGCCATACAACTGTGTTTGTGTTGATGTGTGGCAGTGCCTTGCTGAGTGGTGTTCGTTATTGTTGTTGCTTGTTTTTGTGTGCCTTATGATGACAGCTCTGATGGCCATTCCAGAAAGAGTTCCAAAACTGCTCTGAAGGGTGAACTAGGCACTGACGTTGGTGCACAGCTTCCCATGAAGAATACTTCCCAAGAGCTGACCATATTGATATTCGGCAATGAGGTAGATAGCACTTTTTCTAGGATGAGTTTGCTGGCTTAATGGTTAGACCTGCTAACTCAATCAGCATTCATTTTAGTCTAAGGTCAGAGGAAAGTGGGTAATTAGGGCAACTTGGTCAACAAGCCAGGCACTTCATCATATAACAGATTCTGAACTCAGATGAATTTGACCTCTTACAACTTCCCTTTCTCTTGCAGTAGTGGTGCTCTTGTTGTCTCCCCATCACTAATGGCTCTCTGAACTCAGCAGCCCACTTTGTGATTGCTCATCATCATTTATTTCTTGATAAGCCCACTTACCCTTTCCCCTTAAAGATCTGGATGAAGATTCAGCAGTCTTTGCAATTCTTTACAGCTCTAAAACAAAGGAGGCTTACTTAATAGTTATTTATGGATTGGTAAGAACTGAACCCCAGTAGTAAGATTTTCTGACTGACATAAAGGATTCTTTAGCCACAGAAAAGCTGGCTCATTGAAGGTGAATTTTTGTTTTAAAACTGTGCATGGAGAGTTTAATCAAGATAACTAAGATTTATGTGTTGAAAACAGTCACAGAATTTCATTAAAAGCCCAAGAGGGCTAGGTGGGAGGGAGACAAAGTAAGAAAACTGTGATAATGTCTAAAAACCTGCAGTCGGGTGAGTGTTCTGGTCAGTGCTTTATCAGAGGACTGGGACAGGAGCTGGTTAGGACTTCTGGAGTCTGAGATCCAGGGAATCAGGAGTTAGGACTAGTCTAACCATAGTGGGTATGGGTGACTGGCTATTCTAGCACAGCAGAGACTCCTCTGGGAAGGACAAAGTCCTGGAGATCAGGGATTAGAGACAAAGAAAGCAGGACTGGAGGAAACATCCTGCAGCAAGCAGGGAAGAGAATAAATGATAAACACATTATCCTCTTTTCTTTAGTTTCCTGTGGCTGCTGTAACACATTACTGCAAACTTAGAACTTAAAACAACATAAATTTATTATCTTATAGTTTTCAGGCCAGAAGTCCAAAATAATATCTCCCTGAGCTGAAATCAAGGTGCTGGCAGAACTGGGCTTCTCCCTGAAGGCTTTTGCATTTTTTAACTTCTAGAAATCTCCCACATTTTCTTGGCATAATTCCCTTTCATTAAGTCTTTTTCACAATGCCTTCTCTTCCATTCTACCGCTTCTGAATTCCTCTTTCACCCCCCCCACCTTTTTAGCCTTTTTGCTTTATTTTCAAAGAGATATCATCAGCTTTATCTTCTAACTCTTCTACTAAATTTATCTTGACTATTGTATTAATATTAAAAATTTTCTTTTTCATGGCACCCTGTCTTATTGGCTGTAAGACTTTTTCTTACGCATTTGAGGTTTGCATTATTGGTTTGCTTTTTAATCTTTTTTTCTTTTCCTTGGATCACCTGTTTTGTGGACTTAACCTTAGGCTTTCCAGACACCCTCTTACATTGCTTCCAGAATATGGTGAAGTATGCAGAAGTTACACTCCAGGCAAAGGTGGAGGAGTCATGCGTAGAGGAAGGGATGAGCCCCAGAAACCATGCCCTTGGTAAAAGAGCCAAGCACATGATGAAACTTGCTAGTTGGCGAACACCACCTGCAGGGCATTCTGAGCCCTAGAGAATGTAAAAGCTCAGACTCTATGGTGTTACAAACATGCAGACCCTTACATAAATTCTGCATCCCTTTTCTACCCTCCCAGGATCTAGTGTCCTTAAGGTCTATCACATGCTTATTCATGTGATAGAATTATTCTCCTGGAGTGAGGGAGACAGACATTGTCTATGCTAGCAGCCACTAATTCAAAGAATATTTGGAATACATAATTAATTGAAATTCACATTTTCTAATCCTAAAAAGGCCAAGTGCTGTGAAACTCATGCACATTTAAACAGATACATTCCATGCTATGGTATGAATGTTTGTGCCCCCCTCAGTTCATATGCTAAGATCCTGATCCCCAAGATGATGGTATGGTGAGATACCATGGGCCTTAGAGAAATGATTAAATCATGAAAGAGGAATTCTTATGCATGAGATTAATACCTAAGAAGCTGCCTTGCCCCTTCCCCCGTACAAGAGTATTTTGCAATATGTTCTCAGCAAAGAGATAGGAGGCCCCACCAGACCTGAAACCTGTCGGTGCCATGATTTTGCACTCTTACCCTCTACAACTGTGAGAAATACATTTCTGTTGGTTATAGAACACCCAGGTGATGGTATTTTGTTGTAGCAGCTTAAGAGGACTAAGACAATTTGTGTTGCTGTGGTAGAAGTATAACGAGGAGTTAGTGAGAACATGGTAAGGTGAAAACAAAGTGCAATTAGTGATGGCACAGAGGAAAAAACGCAGCTTCTGTCTGGGCAGAGTTGAGGACAGCTTTCCAGCATGGGTAAGCTTTGCACTAGCAGTTTCTGGGAGAAATTGTAGGGGTGACAGGGTGGCGTTCCCAAGCAGCAGGAAGCAAGAAGAAAGGGGCACTGTGAGAGGAAATTTCATTCTCAGAGTTAAGATCAGTAGGAGCTGTGTGCTCGTAATGTAATGTTGCTTCAGAAAAATACAGTTGTTAATGTATTCCTTGAAATATTTCACATTGTTCACTTTTTTTTTTTTGAGACGGAGCCTCAAGCTGTCCCCCTGGGTAGAGTGCCATGGCATCACAGCTCACAGCAACCTCCAACTCCTGGGTTCAAGCGAGTCTCCTGCCTCTGCCTCCCAAGCAGCTGGGACCACAGGCGCCAGCCACAACACCCGGCCATTTTTTGGTTGCAGCCGTCATTGTTGTTTGGCGGGCCTGGGCTTGGGATTTGAACCCGCCACCTTAAGGGTATATGGCTGACGCCTTAGCCGATTGAACCACAGGCGCTGAGCCACATTGTTCACTTTCCTCGTCTTCTCACTGTGGGTTTCTCTGTCCACCTGTCACTTCCTCTTTCTTGAACTGTGGTGCTTGTCATGTTTTCCGTTACTGAGGACCTCAGGAGAGAGATTCAGGCTTAAAGTAGCAAGGTCAACAACTAGAGAGCTGGATATAAGGCTTTTTGAATCAAAAGGAAACTGAGAGTAGTAATCCAATATATGAAACAGGAGCTGAAGTTATAATCCCTGTCAGGCGGCTTGCTGGGCTCCAGCTTCAGCTGTGAGTTCTCTAAGAAATATTAAAGCCTGGGTATTTGTATCTAGAGATATAAAATGGACTAGACGTGTTATTGTCTTTAACCCTTGCACTCTACAAACTTAGATCTCCAATATACAAGGCCAGGGTTCCTTCTATCTGGCTTCAACTCTGCTTAGGTCTGCAGAATGAAGCGTATACAGGCTTTTTTCCCCTTCCGTGGAAGCAGGGTGAAAGCCACCAGGTGGCAGCAGTTATTAAAAGTGGATACAAGTCCAGAATATTCCCTACTCAATTGCTCCTGTTTTCATTTTGGCTTTATTTAAAATCTTGTGTGTTCTGAGCAATGCCTGTGGCTCAAAGGAGTAGGGCGCCAGGCCCATATGCCAGAGGTGGCAGGTTCAAACTCAGCCCTGGCCAAAAAACAAAACAAACAAATAAAAAAACTTGCAGGCTCTGAAATTGCATTTCACTCACCCAGCTGGATCCTTCTTTCCCATGGTCAGTGCCATTCCTTCAGTTTCCCGAGTTAGAGGTTGTGAATTATGTTTTTTCTTTCTAAATCTTTTTATCCAATTAATTTTTGCTTTTTAATAAAACACTGATGATTTCATGGACTTCAACGACTTCTTAACAACTACCAAATAGGATCCAAATTCTTCATACTAATAATCAGAGCTCATAACAACCTGGGTCAATCCACCTTTATGTAGGTATAGAACCACATAGTAACCACATAGGTAATTAGTAAAAAATTGTACAAATTAAAAATTTATAAATTTGTAGTAAAATAATCAATATGTATGTAATCAAATAATAGTCTAAATATCAAATTATCAAAAATATATTGAAAATATTGATATATCTATCAATGTTATTAATTGATATTTGTATATAAATATATAAATTTATATACATGAAAATGTAAATTATTGCTCTTCAGCTATTTTTATTACTCTGGATCTATCCACATATAACATACCAAAAGCATGTAAACATTCAAAACCCATAGACTTGAGTTTAGAGATTATACATTATAAAATTTCAATATCTTCTCAGAATTTAACTGAAGAGCCATGGTGTAAAATGGTGCATCTTTCCTGTGACAAAAAACAGCTGTTTCTTTCTTTTTTCTTTTTTTATTGAATGGTAACTATGTACATTAATGCACTTCTGGGGTACAGTGTGGAGTTTTCACACACAATCCGAAATACTTCCATCAAACTGGTCAACACAGCCTTCATGTAATTTTCTCAGTTATTGTTTTAAAATGTTCACATTCTACTCTTAGAAAGATTCACTTGTACACCTGTAAGATAAACCTCAGAAGTGATCCCTCCAATCCCTGACCCTCCACCCATTCCCCTCTCCCCTCTCCCTCCCCACTCCACATATTCTTAGGCTATTTGGTTATAGCTTCCCTTGAGTCTTAAGGGCTTAACATGGAAGTGCCATATAGTCAGGGGCCATGGCTTCTCTCTTCTCCTTTTAAAGAGGAGCTTAGTATAGATGTGGTTATATGATATCATAG
>CAUYQV010116238.1:0-14384 GCA_963574575.1 Galagoides demidoff
TCACATCAGTGAGAATGAAGAATGAGGACAAGTGGTTTGAGGAAAAGGAGAGAGAAATTTATTAACTTGCCAGCAAATGAATGGGGAGGGTGGCAGACTAGCATCTTAAAAGACACTGTTACACCTTTAAGCGGAAATTCAGGGCTTTTTAAGGGGCGTTTTCAGAGTTAGGCTCAGGTCTCTGTGACCAATGTCACATCTCATGGGCTCAGGCTATTATTATTTAAGTATAGTTGTTGCTTTTGGTAGGTATTATCTTCAGTGAAAATGATATTCTGATCTCCAGACACTTCTGTTTCTTATAGACCCCTTCTCCTGAAGCTTAAAATACTAGAAAACAAATAACAAAGAACATTTTTCTGCCCTGTTTGATTACCAGCATCAGGTAAGAATTCAGTTTTTAATTCCCCCAAAGGGGGGGTTAAAGCAGGGGTCCTCAAACTTTTTAAACAGGGGGCCAGTTCACTGTCCCTCAGACTGTTGAGGGCCAGACTGTGGGCCCTGGGACAAGTTGGTGCTAAGCAGGACAGGCAACAGCAGCAAAAACACCTAACGGACCAGTTAAATGTCCTCGGCAGGCCGAATGTGGCCCGTGGGCTGTAGTTTGAGGACACCTGGGTTAAAGAGACAACTTATAATATATTTTGCGCCTTTTTCGACCTTTTCCTCTATTATAGTAGGAGAGTGGCAGTGTTTAGCTAAATTATTCAGGGAAGCTCCAACACCCTACAAGAGGAAGATTAGCTTCTGAGGGTGAGAATGAACTTGCATAAGAGGATTTAAGAAAATATCTAAGTTTTAAAATAGCAGTTGCAAAGAATGAGAGGAAAACAAAAAGTAATTGTGGGTGGTGTTGAAGCTTCTACAACAGTAAATGCAAATGGTGTTTTTCTTCTAGAGTTCTCAGCCACTCAAACATGTAAATAGAGAATCTAGGTGGTGGTCTTCAGTCAAGACTGGGCTGTTGCTAGAAAGGAGTGGCGTAGAGCAAGGGTGGGAAGTGGTGGTGCTGGTGAGAGTGTAGGTCAGACATGTCACTCCACTCATTAATGACACAACTATTTATGCCGTCACTTCATACCTCCATGGGATTGCAGAGTGATCTACCTAAAATAGAATCACTTCCCAGGTTGTTAGTACCTCAGCAACAATGAGATGACCTTTGAGCATTCTATTATAGGCAGTATATGATACAGCTCTTCCGGATCTGGACACAACTCCCTGACCACACCTTCTAATAAGTGTTTTTCATACTGTCACTATGATAAAATCCCCAGTGAATTATTTTTGAGTGGATACCAATTAATTAATTATCCATTATGCACTATGTCACATTGACTCCTATGAGTTGTTGCCAAATTATTTCAGCCCTCCACTGTTTTACACAGCTTGTTTCTTCTCCCTAAGATTCTCTTCCTATGGACAGACACAGTGGCTCACACCTGTAATCTTAGCATTTGTGGAAGCCAAGGTGGGAGGATCACTTGCACTCAGGCCCAGCCTGAGACCCTGTCTCTACTAAAAATAAAAAAAAATTATCTGGGTTTTGTGTCAGTCACCTGTAGTCCCAGCTATGTAGGAAGCTGAGGCAGGAGAATCAGCAGAACCCAGGAGTTTGAGGTTACTACGAGCTAGGCAGGCTGATACTCCGGCACTCTAGCCTGGGCAATAGAGTGAGACCTTGACTCAAAAAAAAATAAATTGTCTTTCCTCTACATGGGTATTCACAGTTAATCTTCTACATAATCATTGCATATCATTTACATAAAGTGGATCACTCTTCACTTTTCAAAAAATGTTGTAACTTATACTTATTTTCAAACATAATTTATTTCAACTATTCACTTACAAAAGTTCTTCTACCAGATTATAAGAAGATTAATATCAATGACTTTGTGACACATTTGTTTTATATCTTCAATATTTATGGTAGCATATGAAACAGAATTTAATAAATGTGCATGGAGTTTGACATCAAGGGAAAGCTGGGTTTGAATAGGTAATTGGCACCCCATGGCTAATTCTGAGAGAAAGATAAAGAAGCAGTTCTAAAGGTGTTTAGTTTAGAAAGTAATGATAGACCTGTATTAACAGACTCCTTCCGCGAGGAGAAGATAATACGAACATAAAGCTTCGAGGAAGTAAGACTGCATGAAACTTTAAAGCTATATGATAGAGATTGGATGAAATGCTGATAAAATTAGAATTCTGATGATTAAAAAGTCTGAAAACACTGGTTTAGAATTTGAAATTACTCTAAAATATCCCATTATACTAAAATGTTTACCAGTTTTTCCTTTACTCCAACCATATGTTAAGAGTATTTTCTTTATTCGCTTAACTGAGCTTTTAATGGATTAAATTGTTCAAAACATCACTATTATGCTTTGGGGCTTTTTAGTCATCACATAATTGCTATGTACTCTCTTCCAGCTGTATATTAACATAAAAATGCAAGCATTATTTTTACAAATATTGCATGCCCAGACCAAAATTTTTTTGATGATTAAAAAAATGGCAAAAATGCCTTTGAGCTCTCTATAGATTATATGATTTGATACCTACTTATATGTATTTTTTAATTCAAAGGCACAAATTTATTCCTGAATATTTGCCTATGGTTTAAGATATTTGTTAACTAAATGAAAGGAAAAGTGGCATTTGGATGAGATTAAAAAAAAAAAAATCCAAGCTATACCTTGACCAGTTTACATCAGTTATCATAGCACGGATCAGGTTTAATACTGGCAACGTCTTTACACATTACCTATAATACTTCAATGCTAGAACTAGAATTAGAAACGTATGTACTTGAAACTGGTAATGATGCCATACCAACGCCTCTTTTTAGCTTTGCAGAGGCTCCTAATTTTGTACTACGCTTCATCTCACTGCACATTCAATCAGCTTGTTTTCTTCTCTTGTGGTAGATACCATGATGTCTTTAATCTTCTTTCCCTCTCTAAAAAAAACATATTCTAGTAGCAAAGTTAAAGGTAATCTCAGTTACCACGTTTTGTAATAGCCTCAAAGAGAAACACATGGACAGTACAGAGGTCACAGGCCCTTTCCTCCTGACAGTTCACTAGAAAATCAACTTGAAAGAATGAATAATTGAAGAAAAAGCATAAAGTTTTAGTGAATGTGTATATATGAATAGATTCATAGAGTAATGCCCACTCCCCTATAGGGTTCAGAAGCGTATACACATCTACCACCCTAACAAAGCAGGTTATGGGTTGGCAGAGAAAAAAAATCTTTTGAGAGGTCATAAAGGATTGCTAGGGAGAATGAGTGGATCCCAGAACAGAGGTTCCCTGGCAAATACTTTGACAGGGAAAGGATCTGTTCAGGTATTACATTCTTGACCTTGTAGGAAGAAGCAGCAGCAGCAGTTGGAGGAGAAGAAGCAGCAGTATCTCCTTAATGGATCTAGATCTTAAGCAGATAAGGGAACATCGGTTTCTTTGGGAGATACTCTGTGTATGTGGGAGGAGGACAGTCAGAGAGACCTCTAGGCTTCTTTATTGCAGTATCAAAGCACCATATTTTGAGGGATGGTTTTCTGAGCCTCAAGAACAGTTTCTATGTTAAGGGCTTTAAATCTAAGCACCTGAGGGAAAAGGCAACGGAGGGGGCATGTAAACTAATTATAGATAATGAGACACAATTATTGCACACTTTGTGTGTGCCAATAATTTTACCTGCTCATGCAAAAATTGACTTTGAGGCAAGTTAACTAGCTCAGAGCTACACAGAAGTAGTGGAACAGAGATTAAAACCTAAGTTGTCTGAGATCAAATCCTGAGATTTTTAACTTCTACATTGCATTGCATCAATCAATAATTAAACATTACAAATATCTTTCCTAGCTCTTGCAGGTATTCTTTATAAATTTTGAGATGTAACAATAACTTTAGTGTATGAATCATGCCATGTCTTTGATTAATACCTTTGATAATATCGAATCCTAAAGATGGAAGTGGGGTAATAAAAGACAGATTCATCCTGTGCCTTGAGGTTTGGTGGCAGAGGGAATAGCCTGATTGGAAAAATGGCAAAAGTATTCTCCTCTCCAAAACTTTTTGGGAACTGAGATCTTCGTAATTGCCTTAGGCTAGTAGTTGGGTCACAGGAGATAGCTCAAGGGAATTGTCTGGGAAGATTTCACAAGATCTTCTTAGCCAAAGATGAGATTAGGGGATCAGAACCTTTCAAAGCTCTGTGCTGCTTAGAAGCAGGAATTTGGATTTTGAGGCCATTGTCTGCCATATTCCCCCTTTGCTGGCAAAAATAATAATTTCTCTTTTCATCTCTGTAAAGTGCTTGTCCCTCTTTTTCTGATGAAGTTTCAGGGGACAAGTGCCTAAATTGCAGTAACAGTTTCATAGTCACTGCCAAATTGTTTCAGTGCTCCAACAAGCCATTGTCGGCACCTCCTTTGTCCAGGCCTTGCCTTCCTAGCTTCTCTCTTTCCTGTCCAGAGACATATTCTCCAAAGTCAGTGGCATTGAACCAGCCCTACCAGACTTTTTGTGAGGATGGTCAGAGTGAAGCTGTGGGAGGAACCCAGATTTCCAGCCACAGCTGGGTGGTACAGGTTCTAGATTCACCACGGTCACATTTACCCTAAAAGGGTGCAGGCCATATTTGAGGATTGCCCCAGCATTCAGGTCTATGAGTGCTAAGTATCCATAGGCTATTTTTGCGAAGGTAGATACATATCACTGCCAGGGAACAGCTGCCACAAGCAATATATCAGCAATACTCTCCTTTATGTTTTTTCCAAAACAAAGTGAGAATTGATCAATAGAATCAATTGTCTATTTGATTAGAAGAAAAAAATCAAGCTTCACTTGAAAATGACCCCAAAACAATAAAGACATGAATAATTCAAAAGGCTACATATGTAGACTGAAAAGAGAAATGGTGACATAATAAATTGTACTTATCATTATTTGATTAATATGAAATTGACTATGTCTTTATGTTTCATCTCTTATTAGTACATAATGCTTTCATGTAAGAACCTTCAAGCTTAAAAAAATAGTATTATAACATTTCTCCTATTTTCAGGGTAAAATCATCCATACTTTTGTCTGCACAAGTGTGGGGGCAATTTTATCTTCATTCTGTGAGGCAGACAGCTAGAAAGCTCTTCTGGGGAAGGAGGACAAAGGTGAGGCCCCAGGTGCCTCCCACCTTAATTTTGTACCAAGGGATTACTCACACGTAGGAAAAGGGAATACCCCCATCAATCTACCAGTCAGAACTTAGCCTGCCAACTGCAAAGGAATTTAGAAGACTAGCCTAGCAAGAGGTATAATAGAGTCCCAAAGGTGACCTAGTACAGCCTTCAGACTAATCATTATATTGTTAGCTTAAATCTACATTGTGGTCCACATCTGCTCAATGGGATCTCAGAGAGTCTCATGGGAGGTCCACATGCACAGTAGGACTCAGGTTTCAAGATGTTCTCTGAACCATGAGGTTTGTGAGCATGTATAAAAGAGCATCAGCGGCCATGACCTGTGGCTTTTCTTTGTCACAAAAATGGGCGGCTATTTGCTATCTATGGTGAATGTATCCTGCTCTGTAAGCCTACATCTTGCTCATACTTATTCTATAAACCTGTCTTTCTCTCCCTCAATAAACTTTGTTTCATGTTTGTTTGCTTCCTGGTGTCTGGTCAATTTTCGACCAAGAGCACTCGGAGAACCCAGAACATAGGCTGCTGCCTGAAACTCTGATATTGTAGCACACAGGCAGCTGCCTGAAAACCCCCAAATTCTACTCTGTCAAGATGTTAGTCAGGTTGAGAAGATTGTTGTGGGTCAGGGGTCCTGGTCCTTGGTCAACTGAGGTGGGGCAGTAATCAAGGCAAAAGTGAGTGGAAACTAGAAATAAAATTGGAGCAGCACAGGTAATGTGGATAGAAAGTGAAAGTAACTTACACGAGTTTCAGAGTAACAAAAAGATTTTATGTAGGAAGAACCAAGAGAACGTTTAGAGCACTTCCCAAGAGAGTTAGAAGTGAGTCCCTCTTTTGAAGAAGAAAAAGTGAGAAAGACAAGAGTCAAAGGCCTGCAAGGTTATTAAATACTCTCTCCTTTTGAAATTGGCTACAAGTCTTTCATTGGCCTCTCTGTGCCTCCAGGCAGTAGTGCCTTTTTCTATTGGTCATTGATGGTCTCTTTCTATTGGTCGTTGGTTATCTACATTGTGTCATACCCACATTCTTACAGGCCCTGCAGTCTTCCTGGTCCAGCAGGCTAGGTTTTCCTCCCAATCCCTTTAAAGCCCCTTTCTCAGTATCCCTTCTGAAAGATGGCATTGAGTTTTGATACTTAGGATTTCTCGGCTGGGCGCCTATGGCTCAAGTGGCTAAGGCGCAAGCCACATACACACAAGGTGGCGGTTCGAATCTAGCCCGCTGCCAAACAACAATGACGGCTGCAACCAAAAAATAGCCAGGCGTTGTGGTGGGTGCCTGTGGTCCCAGCTACTCGGGAGGCTGAGGCAGGAGACTCACTTGAGCTCAGGAGTTGGAGGTTGCTGTGAGCTGTGATGTCACAGCACTCTACCCAGGGGGACAGCTTGAGGCTCCTGTCTCAAAAAAAAAAAAGATTTCTCAGTCACTACATAGCTGAGGAAAGATATCGTCACCTTATTGTTAACCAAGAGAATCACACATTTGTTTACTTTAATATCAAGATTTTTAACATCAGGACATTGGTAGGAACTGTTTTTTTTAAGTAATTGAGACAGGTCTGTTTAAACCAGTCTTACATTGTATATACTTCAGGGCTCTTTGTAACCAAACAGGTTTTATTTAAAAATTGATTTACTCTTTTTCTTCCAATAACAGGTATTATTTTAAGTCTTTCATGTCATTCTTTGTTACTGAATGTGATGTTCATACTGTTGTACCAATCAGGAAAGCTGGGTTGCTCTGCAGTAATAAACCATCCCAATTTTTGTGCTTGGTTTATTCAAGAATATATTCATTTTAGATGGATCAGGAAGAACCATCAATGATTAAAAGTAGAAGAAAGTAAATAGTAAAATGGGCAACATAAGTAGATCCAGAAAAAAAGAATCATTATATCAATATACTTTGCAGATATTTAAAATTTCAATTGTGAGGAATTTTAGTTATGGAAAGTTGAGAGAAGGATAAGGAGATAACTAAACTACACAAGGGGTTTGTCCACTTTTCTGGGAAATTTAGCAGTCAGGAAAATGAAAGTTAAACAGAAAATTCAAGATAAATAGAACAGTTTCATATGCTCAGGAACACAGGAGAGTGAACCAGTGCAAGGGAGGAGACCGACTATGTTGATAGGTAAAGAAGAAATAGCGGAAAAATACCTGGTGCCTGACCTCAAAGAACTCTCCTTAGAAATGGAGATAAATGCAGCTAGATGTCACAATCAAAGAGCAATTTGTTGCCTAATTCCATTAAGAAGATCTCAGAGAAACAAGCAGTGTGAGCCTGGAATGATAGGGAATGACTTCTTAGAAGAGGTAAAAATTCGAATGGAATTTGAATTGAGAGGAGTTTTTAAATAATTCATTGAGAGAGAAAAGGCACAGCAGGTAGATTCCACAGCATGAATGAAGGCTGGGAACCATACTGGTGAAATAATTCCTTGCCGGTATTACTGTGCATAGGTAAGGATGAAAGTAAATTCCACTGAGAAAATGACTGCCGACTTCTAGCCATTGCTGGCAGTGTGCCTCACTTTCATTTGGCGATTTAACTTCTTTCCTAACCTTGAAAGTGAAAGTGTTAAATTCTGACTTTTCATACAATTATAATAGATTGTATCTTTTTGGTATTTTATATCCTCAAAACTTCACATTTTTTAGCAAGTTTCTTTTCATATTTAGACTGCTATAATCTGGTGGCATCTGAAAAAGTCTAAATGTAGAGATGCAAAATTTGTCACTTAGCTGATTCCAAATACTGATAATTATTTGTCATTTTTTCCTATATTTATTTTTCTATTTTTTCTCTTTGAAAATTCTGTCTTATTTAGGTCTGTGTCCCAAACCAGAGAAGACAATAACTCTGAAGAATTTCAGCAGCAAATTCCCAATGAGCTCTACCTCCATTGTTACCCTAGTTTACTACTACTACCCTAGGGTAAACAAAGAAGCGATTTTCAGTCTTATTTCAAGAAAGAGAAGAAAGTTCTAATAATCAGACATTAAGGGTGATTGAGACCAAGTAGGGACCCTCTCCTGGGAAAAGAGGTGAGGGCATGGAAATAAAGAAAACCTTTTTGGGGAAAGTTCAGGGCACCGTGCTAGTTTTGAAAAGTAAATGAACAACCTGATGAGAACAAAGTCCCTCCAAGCAAACAGGAGTCAGGAGACATTTTAGTTCCCTATTGAAAGTAAAGGTTGGCATCTTCACTATGTTCTTGAGTGGTTTTTCAGAAATATCCTACCATCATCTGATGAATATGGCAGATACAAGGGGGAACTGAGCACTCTGGGCGGCCAAGGTGGGTGGATTGCCCTGAGCTCACAGGTTGGAGACCAGCCTGAGCAAGAGTGAGACCCTATCTCTAAGAAAAATAGCCCAGCGTTGTGCCAGGCGCCTGTATTCCCAGATACTTGGGAGGCTAAGGCAAGAGAATTGCTTTAGCTTAAGAGTTTGAGGTTGCTGTGAGCTGTGACCGCAAGGCACTCTGCTGCCAGCAGCAAAGTAAAACTCTGTCTCAAAAAAATAAAATAAAATAAGTGGGTGGGGGGAGCTGAGGAAATGAACCTTGATCATTTTTTGTTCTAAATTTCCTCCTGCGGGAGCTATCACACACATCTTAACATTCCATTCTGACAATCCTAAATCTACCTATGCTCCTCCCACTTCAGGATATCCCACCATTTGGGATCAGATCTGCCTTTATTAACGCTGATTTATAAGCCATTGGGGAGTTTTAAGTTTTAAGCATTAGCTGCTTATTCTCCTTGTATGGGATTCTGCATCTCTCAACTTTAGTGTCTGGCTTGGCTGAGCTGGATGAGTGGGCCCCCATGTGGTTCTATAACATTATATAAATATGATATACATAAATATATATATTATGAGACTTAAAAGCAGACTTAAAAATATCTAGAAGACTGTTGCAAATAAGTAATCTGCCATGAATTATCATCCCAGGGTAGTATATAGACAACAGCAACAAATAATTTGGTAAGAATTACAAACTATGATTTTTTCCTAGACTAGTTATTTGTTAATGGACAAAAACTAAAGCAGACTAAAAAGTTTGATCAGGCTGCTTTTACATGAAGCTATTGAGGCTGGGAAAGCAGGGCCCAGGACTGGCATTTGGCATGCTGAGAGGTCCTAAGGGCTATGCAGGAATCAAGGTCCCTCTGACCTTGTCTCCCTCACCCTACAAGCACAGGCATGGGACCTTCTTTGGAATTTCTTTACCTGACCAAGAAAACTTCTTTCTAAAAGAAATGGAATTGTTTTACCCATCCACATCCTTAGAGATCTTATTAGATAACCAGGAAAAATCAACCCCAGGGGAAGGGAAGAGACTGGGAGTCATCACCATGTCAGACAGACATTTCATCATGCTCCTAAGGGCAACTCCAAGAGTACACCTGGGGGACTTTAACCTATTATCGTACTTAACAAGGCACCCTTTGTTGCTGTGCAGCACCACCTCTCGCCTTCTTACCATGCCTGGCTCTGGGTCCATGCATCTCTCCATTATGAAGAGAGTGTTTAAGCATCAATTATCTCATCTCTATTCAATTTCCTATTTTGTATGACTCCTGTGTGTACTTGTACATGTGCACATTAATTGATTTTGTATACTTTTTCTTCTACGTATCTGCCTTTTGTTAGTTGATTTTCAGTAAACCTTCAGAAAGTGAAGAGAACATTTCCTTTTGTCCCTATATCTTAGATCTAGCCTGTTTTGAGTTTGTTTTATTTGGTTTTTTTTTAGACAGAGTTTCATTTGTTGCCCTCAGTAGAGTGCCCATGGAGTCATAGCTCACACCAACATGAAACTCTTGGGCTCAAGGGATCCTCTTGCCTCAGCCTTCCAAGTGGCAAGGATTACAGGTACGTACCACAATGCCTTGCTAGTTTTTAGAGATGGGGTCTTACTCTTCCTCTGGCTGTTGTTGAGTTCCTGAGCTTAGACAATCCACCCACCTCAGCCTGGGAGAGTGCTAGGATGACAGGCATGAGCCACTGTGCACAGCCCAGATCTAGCCTGTTTATATCATGGTAGATATGTGAACCAATGGACAGACCCAGTCAGGCCATCTTACAAAATTAGTACCTGCCTGGATATCTACGTGAAACTGTCATAGGCGTAATTCTTCCTGTCTTTTTGTTGCTGTTGTTCCTCTTATTTTGAAGGAATAGGTAGGGAACGGTGAATTCACAGGGTCTTCCCCTCGGTGTATTTTGCCTTAATAATTTTAGTTCTAATATCCGTGTTTTTTGTAGGTCAGTGTTTAAATTTTCTACTTCTTATGTGCCATATTCTTTTGCTTTTTTGCATGTCTGGTAATTTTTTATCTGATATCAGACATTTTTAATTTTACCCTTTTGAGTGATGGATATTTTATATTCCTATAAATATTCTTGGGATTTGTTTTGAATGTAGTTT
The DNA here is from genome assembly GCA_963574575.1 of Galagoides demidoff. NCBI lineage: Eukaryota > Metazoa > Chordata > Mammalia > Primates > Galagidae > Galagoides > Galagoides demidoff. The sequence goes on from CAUYQV010116238.1 coordinate 10,653, forward strand.
TATAAAAATGTTTAATCCTTTTAAGTGTACCTTTTAAGAGCTGTTAAGTGGGACCACAGCAGAATTATCATCCCTCTGTGTTCCTCTTTCTTCAAACACTGTTCTTCAAAGTCTATACTCGGTCTCCCTGAATTCTCAGCTCTATAGCCTCAATCCAGAGTCTGCCAGACTGTTTTGGGCTTCCATTTTCTTGTCCTATGGCTTGGTAAGTTTCAAGGCAGTGCACTTGGACAATTTGAGGACTTTTTCTTTTATATTTCTTGTATCTTATGAAACCCTGATCTTTGTTTCCTGGCATCCCTTGTTTTGAAGATTTTTGTTTCACATATTTTTTTTTCTCATTTTGTGTTTGCTTCATGTGGAAAGTCTCTGTTATGCCACTTGACTGAAAACCTCTCTTATGCTTTATAGGTAGAAATACTTTCTACTGTTCTGTCCAGCATAGGCCGCTGTTTCTGATTTATTATTTGACTGGCCATGGAGAGAGTTAGCTATGGAGGCTTTCATTTCCACAGTAGTTCTAATGCAAGTCAAGTAACAAAGTTCTGAGTTCTGCCAACTCTTACATATTTTCACTTCAAGTATATTTTTGGGGACATGGAAAATAGCCAGTGAGTGGGTTTGTGGATATAGCAGATACACTGAGACATCAGCATGTGTCAGGAGTTTATTATCTGTCCTCCTATATTCCCCCACTGGGAGTCGTAATGACTATTTTGGTCCCTGAATGGAATATCAGCCTAATGTCTGCATCTAGTAAGAATCAAAATGTTTGTGTGTTTCCTTATTCCAATATGCCCTTGCCTGGGTATCCGTCTATTGGGGAAGGAATATGAAAATTATTGTAATGTATTTCCCACAATATTCTCAGTGCCTCCTTCATTTAATGGGTTATATATCTCAAGAAACTGGCTCCAATCTAGAAATTAATCCAGAAATTATGACTTGTTTTCCTGTGGCTGCCCTCAACCTCTGAATGAACCATCCTTGACTTCTTTGATTCTATTTACCTTATCCCTTATCAAAGTTTCTCATCCTAAGAGCTGTAGAACTTATGGGCTATGTGTTTCTTGCTTGTGGGGCCTGTTCTATGCACTGTAGGGTCTTTAGCAATATCCCAGGCCTCTCATGCCTTGATCCAGAAGCATCATTTTGCTGGTTGTGACAACCAAAAATATTCCCAGACATTTTCTGATGTGCCCTAGAGCAAAATCCTCTTGGTTGAGAACCACTTCCCTAGGAAATTCCTGTGTTTATAGGTCTCTCAGATGTTCTCAAGATTATATCAGATCTCTAGTTGCCTCCCAGATAATCCCACTTATTACAATCATTGCACCTATCACTGCTCATTTCTTATTTTCCATAATCCTCTCTACTTCCAATTACAATCCAAATACTTTCCCAGCATTTCTTACCATCACTACTGGTATGCAGAAGATGACCACTGGGCTTCTTATCAATGCTTGTGCACCTTTCAACGACATTTGGGTAAAAGTGAGTGTCCTCTAGTCCCTTCCATGGGATATACTTGGTTGTTGAGTTTTCCAGGCAAATGATCATTCATACCAGCAGTCCTATGTCCATTTTTCCATACCATTACATCTCAGTTTTGGCATTTCTATTGTATCTGTATGGGCCATCACTTTTCTGATCTTCAAAAAGTACTCTTATGTAATATGTCAGCACTATTTCCTAGAACTTTGCCAGATGTCAACTCCTAAATCATTGGAGGGTGCTCTCATATACTTAAACTTTTCTTCTTTCAATTATATAGTATCATATCTTCTCCCTTTAATCCAGCCTTCTCAGAATCTAACTCTAATTCAGTGAATGTTGGCCTAGCAGTTAATTCCAGGTGTATATAGTCCCCTCACTCTTATAATAGGCCCTAAAACCAGCTTGCTTATCCTATGACTTAATCCTAATTATTAATCTTCTTTTCTTTCTTTTTTTTTTTTTTTTTTTTTTGTGTGTGTGTCTTTTGGCTGGGGCTGGGTTTGAACCCACCACCTCCTGCATATGGGACAGGCGCCTAACTCCTTTGAACCTCATATGCTGCCCCCTAATTATTGATCTAATGGAGAGAGAGGGTGGTATAGGTAGATTTTGGTTGGAGTTTATGATTTTTTGCATGGCAGTTATATCTGCATTGAATTCAAGCAAGAGAGGTGCTCTGGTAATTATGGCAATTAACAGGGAGTAGTGGGCCTTTTATATGAGTCCACAATCTTCACATATATTTGAGTATTTAATATTTTCCCAAATAATTCTATCATATACCCCTGGCACCCATTTCTCCCTAATCAGAACCCTTTGTATAGAAAGACAAATATTCTAAATTTGATAGCTTTGCTATTACCATTCTTAAGTCATGGTCTTAATCCTAAGCTTTTTCTTTCTTCCAACTAAAGGAAAAGAGAATTTCATATATACCATCAAGGAGGCCCTTTAGCTTTCATTCTCAGCTTTCAGTTGGTGACTAACCATTTCTATCTTTTTATTTTCTCTATCCAGTGCATTATAGCCAGATCCAATTTCTTAATAATTATTTCTTCTCCAATAAACACCTGAGATTTGCCTCCATAGTGCATATGCCCAATCCTGTTTTATTGTGATGAAGGGCTTACCTATTACACTACAAGAGCGTGCAAGGCACTAACAGTGCTCCACATTCTACCAGCAGTGGAGTTCTCATTATATGTAGGCTGTTGGCTGATCCAGCTCCAAATTTGCACTTTCAAGTAGGCTTCCTCAGCCTCTCTTGGTGTAACTATTTCATAAGAAAGCCCTGAAGCTGAGATTTGTGGGCAAAAGTTTAAGTGAGAAGTGCTTCTGGGATTAAGGACAGTAGGAAAGTGATGAAAGAAAGATAGGGCGGGGGTGGGTGTTGAACTGTGGTGCAGTCACCTCAAAGACTTCAGCCGGTCCCATGGGGTCTGGGGTGGAACGCTATTACAGAATTGTTTACTTAAAGCAAATGAGACAAGCCCTTAGTTCTGCATTGACCTACCATTGTAGGGCTGATCCTCATAAAGGGCATAACTTTGGCCAAGTTAATTTACTTCTGCTGAGTGCAATTTCCAGAGAATAACTCAGTTGACATTTTAATGCTTCCAACATTTCCAGAGGCTGGAAAAATGAGCATTTCAGTTCTGAGGTACCATCTACGGTAGCATCTGAGGTAGCTTCTATGGTACCCCACAACTCCTTTATGCTGCTGAAACCAACAAATGAAGATGTAATCATAGAACCTCTCTAATGGGCTCTAGAATGAAATTCTTAGTATCTAAACAGATGGCTTCTTTTCTCCAAGGCTGAGGCTCAGCTCTACTTAGCCACAATCTGCAAGACACAAGAGTACTGTCAATGCAATTGTTAGTTATTGCTCTTCTCCCCTCCCTCCTATTTCATTAGTTTTGCTCTTGACCTCATTCCAGACCTTGCAATTAATCAGTGATGTCTCTTTGGATGGGTGGTATAACTAAATGTTGACTTTCCTAAGAGGCAACTCAAGAACTTTTTACTGTGAAGTGACACAAAAGGCAGTATTTGGATCTTGAGAAATATAGTCTGTATTGTTGTATCCCTGAGCACTTGCTACTGTAAATAATATATGATATAGTATTCCACATTAACTATATATTATTAGGTGATATGTGATACCTCCAAATTTAAATAGCCCTGCTAACTAGCTGCAATAGACTCTGTACATACACACACACACACACACAC
>CAUYQV010116239.1:0-15336 GCA_963574575.1 Galagoides demidoff
GCGCCTGTGGTCCCAGCTACTTGGGAGGCAGAGGCAGGAGACTCGCTTGAACCCAGGAGTTGGAGGTTGCTATGAGCTGTGATGCCATGGCACTCTACCCAGGGGGATAGCTTGAGGCTCTGTCTCAAAAAAAAAAAAAAAGAGATGAGATCTTGCAGTGTTGCCCAGGCTGGTCTCAAACTCCAAGCTTCAAGTAATCCTTCTGCCTTGACCTCCAAAACAGCTGAGATTATAGGCGTGAGCTACTGTGCTGGCCTGCTCAAAGGTTTTATACAACCATGAAACAATATACACAAATCTACAAATTAAATTTAATCAAATCTGTAAAGCCAATAAGGTCTAAATTAACCATATTAATTCAGTGTGATCTTATTTTGCCAACAGTTGGTTGTCTCCAGCCTGGTGAATGTGATGCTGGCCATTACTAGCTTTCCTATCCTACCATTTGTCATGTGGGTGCAGGACGATGCGCCCACCATTTCTGCTATTCAAAGTTAGGTGAACCTGTGCTTTGAGCAGGGCTCCCTCGCCTCATGTGGCCATCACGTGAGATGCATTAAGATTAAGTTCTTACATATTTCACTCCAAGATAATTAAAGTTAAGCTGCTTGGCACCAACTTTAGATGCAAACATAGGCTTTTAAATGAGCAAGAATATACATATTTTTAAGGTTAGCATTGAATTAAAAATCCCCTTTTGAGAAAGATTACTGTCAGGTAACTAGCACTGGGATGGCAGTCAGGAGACCTGAGGTTCAATTTGTGTATTTGACACCAATCACAGTGTAACTTCACTAAGATTCTGAGATATTTTTCTTTGGGAAAAAGAAAGATCTGAGAGCCACAAAAGGATTTTTGTTAACCGTGATAAAGTAAGGACTGTGGAATGATAAAACCTTAACAACGTGGCAGAGACGAGGGGACTCGTTGTGGCAGGTGGTTTTCCAATGTTTCTCTTGTAGGGTCTAACTTCTAATTCTGCCCAAGATTAGAGGCTCTCTCTGTCTCTGACTTTTTGGTTTAATCTTTTTCCTCCCTCAGTTTTAATTCTATTAAGTTATTCTTTTCTCAAAACATTAGGCATCTAGTAGTAGAGTTTTCATGGCGTCCTTAAAGTATGCTGTTTCTTCCAAACTATGTCCATTAGTGATGAATAAAACAACTCTTCTATTATGGTTCCCACTTGTTCATTATGTTTCCAGGAAATAAAATTTCTTTCAGTCTCAGAAAAAGTTTTGGCTTAAGAAGATTATTTGTCAAATCCTAGGAGAATAGAAATTGGAGAACCCATGCTTTCTGTAGTTTTTGGAATGGATATCAGCTCCTAATAGGCAGAGTTATGCAATGTTCAAATTCTCCTAGCTCACTTTCATTATCCTTTGTTTTTTTGGAAAACTGTACCCGCAGCATCCGTGGCAAAGCTAAAGAGAAGAATTGCAGGGTCTTGACAATGCTTCCCCCTGCATTTGGCGCAGGTGATGGGGAAACATGAATTTCCCGCTTCCAGCCAGGCACTTCTTGGAATAGGTGCAGGATCATCTACGGGCACAGCTGCTGCTGTACTTGAGGGATCCCAGAACCCAGACACGTCTCTCCGAGCAGCCAAATGAGTATCTTCCCAACCACCACCACCTCATTCACTTTTTTTCAGCCTAAAATATTAAAATAAGCCCAGAGCGTCTTTAAATTTTTAAATTTAATTATGCCCCTCGGAAGCAATGCTTCGGAAAACTGCTATTTTTCCTTTAAATAAACCAATATCTGGAATACATATACACATACACATATGTATATTAAAATATGCGTAGAAAACACACTTTAGCATGCAGCTTAGTAGGAAAGATAGAGAAATCCACAGTTCAGTCATTCATACGCCTTTAAAAGGATTTTCAGGATATACCTGGCAAGCTGTTGTTTGTTCAGTGATGCATAACCTCGTTTGGGAAGCAAATCTTATCTCCTCTCTTAGTAGTAACCTACGGGGGTGGAGAGAGATGAAAATGATTTCTACCTTTATCTCCTTACACGGTCTGCTCTTTAAAGGGAGGTCTTGTTATGCTCTCTATTCTGGGCAGAAGTAATAAATACTGTCTTCAGGAGATGGTGATTAGAGTAATGGTGCTCCCTTGCCAAAAAAGTAACAAAGGTATTTTAAATTGTATTTTTATCATGAGATGGAGATTTCAAATAATTTAGCGAATTTTAACTAATAACTACTGAGAATTAACATTGTTATTTAATGCAATCATAGTTGAATAGACCATAAATCTAAGAACTAAGCACTAGGGAAGATGTAGAACAGATAATGCTGAGAGATGTGTAATTCTCAAAGACAGAACAGTGAGACCCCAAAGGAAATTAAGTGCTGCTTTTCTCAAATAAGGCTATTAGATTTTCTTATTTCCGAAAATTACCCTGCAAAGCCTATATTTTGATGACACATATATTCTTATAATTTTCCAAAATCTACAATGTAGATGATGTCTCCTAGATTGACAGTCTTTATTTGTATTTCTAGTTACCATTTCTTTACCCAAATACCAAAATGAACTGTGACTTTATCTTGTTTTCATAGATTAGTTTAAAATACACACTTTAAACGTTTATATATTTAAATGCTGTATCAACTTGTGCACTCTACTAAAGGCACTTAGCATTGTAGTTTCACTGGAAAACTATAGAAGCACAATAAAACTTCACTTAATATGCTCTAGCATTTCTTCAATAAACTGTGTGAAGTCAAATTCCTATGTAATTTAACAGTTGCTAGTAGCAGCACTCTGTGATACTAGTTGAAAATAGCTACTCTGAAACATGAAGCACACAACACAGAGAAATTATTCTACACGTTTGTTCATTTCCCAGGGTTCTGTCCAGATTGAACCAACTGGTGCAGAAGCATGAACTTGAGAAAGAGCAGTATGAACAAGCTCAGGTGTTGAGCTATTTTAGCTGTTTCTCTCTCCCCCTCCTTCTGTTCTTCCCCTTGGGTCACTTGAAAACACAAATAAAAGTGACTAGCATTTCAAAATGCCAAATAAAGTGGAAAATTATATAAAACAGTAGTTTCCAAAGTAGAGTACGAGAAAAAAAAAATATTGAAACTTCCATCGACAGATACTTTTTTATTATTTTCATCTAAAAGCAAAAATAAATTAGGCTCAACCTTTACCAAATGAATAGGCACCAGTGCTCTCAGTGGTCCGTGTGGCCAGTGGCTGTTTATCAAGTGTCGTGCCCATAAATCTTGATGGAAGAAACGTGTGTACGGACAGACACAGCGTCCGTGGGCATTGCAGTGGTTCTCTCTGAAAGACTGGATTCAGCCCTGTCCTTTCATGGATCCCAATGTAGGAAACGAGAGTCGAAGTGGCCAAGCCCTGTTCAAAATGAGTCACATATCCTTTGCAGCCACCGACCATCCAAAAGGAAGAATTTCTAGACCTCTAGGAGTCTTCCACTCTGGGGACAGTGTTGAAAAAAATGGGAAGCTAGACCTTGGGGCCACTTTTATGTTTTCATATCAGTTCAGATACCATTTGAATAGATGCCCGTTTTCCCTTTCTTCTTTTTCTTTAATTGTTTTTATTTTTAACTATTAGGGATACATAATAGTTATACAGTTTCCTTTCTCCCTCCCTCCCTCCCTTCCTCCCTTCCTCCCTTCCTTCCTTCTCTCCTCTTCCTTTCTTCCTTCCTTTCATCTTTCTTTTTTTGGCCAATGTTAGAGTACTTACTTTGGCACTCTAACATGTGGCTGGGGGGAAATGAAACCAGCTTTAGAAGTCTTAGTAGTCGTTTGACCCACAGGAGTCATAAAAGTCCTTCTGTGAAACTGTTTTAATATAGTACTTATATCATTAGTTCTCAGACAACAGGGCCTATTCCTAAGAGGAGATATTGATGGATCCTGAATTTTTCTGACATTGCAATGACATTAACAAAATGTATTTTTATGTTAAAGACTCAAAAGTTTCAAATGAATGCCACAATGAGAAAAAGTTTGAGAATGAATACAGTATCTCAAAACATTTATTTAAATACATTTTTACATGTTAGTATGACATATAATTTATATATTACTACAATTTGTATATATAAAAATACATGTAGTATATAGTTATATCATTTATAAATAATGTATACATATAAATACATCAAATAGATTTAAATGGTATATTACATTTAATACACAATATGTTATTTACATGCTACTGTAGTAATAAATTACATTATGCAAAACATAAAGTAAAACTTGTAAAGATAAGATAAAGACTAAATAAATAAAATCATTAGCATTTTAAATTTTATTCCAGTCATTGATGCATATGGTGAATGTACTCTCTCTCTAATATCCTGAATATCAGTCAGGATCTACCAGGCGTCCTCAAACTACGGCCTGTGCACCACATGCAGCCTACTGAGGATGTTTATCTAGCCCACTGGTTGTTTTTGCCACTGCTGCCTGTCCTGCTTAGCAGCCAACTCGTCCCAGGGCCCGCAGTCTAGCCCTCCAATGGTCTGAGGGACAGTGAACTGGCCCCTGGTTTAAAAAGTTTGAGGACCCCTGGAAGGCTGTCTAGGTCTTGTGTGTGTTGTGTGTGTGTTTGTAAAGGGAATTTAGTATTGGGCTTGCTCACACAGGAAATAGAAGGGCTCAGAAGCTGAGCAGAGGCTGGCGAAGTCACTCAAAGTTAGCAACTCCAGGCCACTTGGCTCACCTGGGTCAGAGGTGCCTGGTAGAAGCTGACAAGCAGACAGGAGAGTCTAGGAGAGAAGCTCTGCCGACTGCCTGTCTTCTGGTCTGCCGTGCCTGGCCAGGTGCTCTCATTGGCAAGCCTAGCCTTGTGCAAATCTGTAGACAACAGAGCCTGCAGAGGCAGCTCTCCTGTGTGGCAGAGCATGAGAATGAAAATAAAGCAAACAGACCCAGTACCTGCCAATGAAATTACCCATAGTTCTCTAAATATTTTGTCTTTTCATACTTCTACATCTTGACACATCTCCACCCATCTGGCAAGAATACCTTTCTTTCTTTGCTATCAAACTCCCATATATCTTTCAAGAACCAGCTCATTCATGCCACAAACATTTATAGAGTTCCTCCTATATGCAGTATACTCATTGCTAGGCCATTAGAACTGCCCATTTCTTTTGGAAATAAATCTATTTCTAAAACTTTTCTGATTGTCAAATAGTCAGCATAGTCTTAGTAGTTCTGAGAGAGGATTCAGGATCTGGAACTATCTGGGTCAGACCCATACTCTGCTACCTACTAGCTGTGCAAGCATGCCTCAGTTTCTTCATCTGTAAACTGGATGTGATAATCATATGTACCTTATAAGACTATTAGATAGATAAATTAAAATTATGATGTTTACATATCGCTTTGAATAGTTCCTAGCAATAATCATTTCTTTTATATGTGTTTGTTAAACTTACATATGAATATCAAGTCACTTCTTTCTCTGTGCTTTCCCAGCCCTTCATCCATATTTTTATTGTAAAATTTATTACATTGAGCTGTAATTTACATATCTGTCATTTCTGTTAAAATATGAACTCCTACTAAGAAGAGTCTATAATTAATCATCTTTGTATTCTCAATACAAAGAGCATAATAGGTGCTCAATAAATGTTTACTTAATTAACTAATCACTATATCTAAACCTCCCTTGTGTCACAAATCATGAAATCAAATGAGGAGTGCCAAAGCAAAGATATTTTAAGAGTTCGGAGAAAAGAGGGATTAGTCTGTTGAACTTGACACGTATGGAGGAGGTGGCATTTAAGCTTTTAAGAATTAGCTAGGATTTAGACAGATAAAGCTAATCAGAGAAGCTGTGGGGAAATAGGAGCAAAGGACTGGAAGTGAGAAAGCCTGGGTGTGGGGACACGAGAGAAGCTCTAGAAGATGTGATTCAGAAAGGTAAGCAGCAGCCAAACTGTGAGAAGCATGTGGAAAGATCCACTTCCTATGGCAGGCTAAAGAATCTTAGTCTCTACTTCACTGCGATACCCCTTAAACATTACACCTGCATCATTGCCTTAATACTTACTCAATATAGCCCCTCTCTTACCATTGAAGAAAGTGCATCTATCTATCTGTCTTTTACAACTTTAACTGTTTTTAATACCAAATGTATAGATGCTCCAAATTATTCTGTGGTTTAGAACTGTTACTGCAGGCAATGGGAAATAGTTGAAAAATTAGTTGCTATGTCCTCATTAATTTTCAGAAAGATAATTGAGACAAAAATCTGTAATATACTTGTTAATAACAGCATCTGCATCTGGGTTACTGCATCCAAGTCCCCAACAAGATAGAGAATTCATTCTAAAATGTGAGGACCGAGATTCTCCTATAAGCAGCTTTGTTTTTCTTCCTTCACGTGCACGGTGCACCGCAAAGCTCCTGAGAGCCGTAATTTGGCTCTGACCTACTTTGAAGCCCATTTCATTTTTGGCTGGGAGCTGTGAGAATGCACACGTCCTCAGGGTAGTAAGAAATGCCCCCTGTTTGGGATTAAGCCAAGTTTCCCACAGAGGCACTCAGTGGTAAATTGGTCTCAAACAGTCTAAATCCCTTGCCTTGTGTGATGAGGTTGTTCTGTTGTTTGGTTTGGTGGTAAGCAGCTTCATGAATCTCTGGGTGAGTTACGGTTCACCTGTTGGTCTAGATGATCTTTCTGCCCTGTAGCAAAATTCCTGCATCTCACTGTTCCTCTGCCTCCTTCATGGAAGTCTTTTCTCTGTCTAGCAAGTGACCTCCTTTGGCTGTGTTTTCAATATCTCTTTGTGAATTGGTCAGCAAGATAAAGATATTTTCAGAACAATTCAGCCAGCACATATAGTCCCATCTGGGTACCAATTACTTTAAATTTCATGCAAAATTTAAGTCCCCCTAATGCTAAGAGAGTATGTTTTTCTGGGTGGCACCTGTGGCTCAGTGAGTAGGGTGCCGGTCCTGTATACCAAGGGTGGCAGGTTCAAACCCGGCCCCAGCTGAACTACAGCAAAAAAATAGCCAGGTGTTGTGGCAGGCCCCTGTGGTCCCAGCTACTAGGGAGGCTGAGGCAAGAGAATCGCCTAAGCTATGGAGCTGGACGATGCTGTGAGCTGTGATGCCACAGCACTCTACCAAGGGGGACAAAGCAAAACTTGGTCTCTTAAAAAAAAAAATGTTTTTCTGTGTTTTATGCTTCCTCATCATGTTTGGTGTTTTTGTTTGTCAGTATAAGCATAAGTTGAGAAATTGTAATAGCTTCTTTGCCTTACAAGCATATAGACAATTGAAGGTTTTACTCAAATGGAGAGCTGGTATGTAGAATGTCATTGTATCGTAATTTATCGACTGGTTTAGGATAAGCATTTTCCTTGCACTCTGGTCCCAGTGTCTACTTTCTTTCCTGAAAGAGCTTGTGCTCTAGGACAATCTGGTAACCAGGCTCCAATATGGCCCTGGATAAGTCTTGATTCTTGGTATTTACACCTTTGTATTGTCCTTTCCCACTTTGAATCACGTCTAATATTGCAGAAATGATGGAGTGTGGCTTCTGGGGTTAGGTGATGTAGGATAGTGTGATTTCTGCCTTGATTTTTTGGAAATCACTCAACTTTGGGGAATGCCAGCCACAAAGACACTTAGCTCTATGGAGAAGTCCACATGGTGGTGAGAAGTAAGGATGTGTGAGTGGGCCATCTTGGAAGCGTGTTCCTCAGCCCCAGTCAAATCTTCAGATGACCGCAGCCCCATCTGATGTCTTGACTATAAACCAATGAGGGACCCTAAGCCATAAACATCATCCAGCTAAGACATACCTAATCCATAGTCACTGTTTGAGACAGTAAGTATCCCTAGCCACAGAAACTATAATAGTTTATTGTTGTTTTAATCTTCTAAGTGTTAGGGTAATTTGCTGTGTAACAATAGATGCTGATAGATGGGGCCTTCTATTCCAAGCTGCAGCAGTTTTCCTCTGCCACTATCTACGTTAAACACACACACACACACCTCCATTAACAGAATGAATTTTCGTACGACTTTTGCTCTACATGAGAAAATAACATTCCTCTTATTACCAGCTTTTGACAATTATACAACCTTCAACTTTAATAACATTAATTGGTATCCATGCCCCATATGTTTTGTAGTTATTATTGCACTGAGCTCTCTCTAAACCTCTGTCAGGGGTGACAAGGTGATCAGAGTGGTAGAAATTTAATCTCAGTTTGCTGCAAAGGAGAAACAATACATAAAATATGTTAACGTAAAGTTTTGGTTTGTTTCCTGAGAAGAAAATAATCTTCTCCGGAGATGATTTCTGATCATAGTACCCAATGGATATCATGTTTTATCTTCACAAATTTTACTATTGTTAGTGGATAAGAGCTAGAGATCCTGGGTTGGAGTTGTAATGGTACCTTTTGCAGCCTGTGACTAAACAAAGTAATTTCTCTAGTCCTTAGTTTTCCCTTTTTTCTTTTCTTTCTTTTTCTTTTTTTAGAAGTTTTTATTAAATCATAGCTATGTACATTAGTGAAATTATGGGGTACAATGTGCTGGGTTGATATACAATTTGAAATACTTTCATGAAACTGGTTGATATAGCCTTCACCACATTTTCTTAGTTATTGTGTTAAGACATTTATATTCTACACTTAGTAGATTTAACATGTAAAACTTGTAAAATGCACCATAGGTATGGTCTCACCAATTACCCTCCCTCCACCTGTCCTCTCCCCTCCCCTCCCTCTCCTCTTTCCCCTTCATCTGGGGCTATAGTTGGGTTATAGCATTCATATGGAATGTGGGTTTTTGTAAATTGGTTTCACAGTAGGGCTGAGTACATTGGATACTTTTTCTTCCATTCTTGAGATATTTTTCTAAGAAGAATATTTTCCAGCTCCATCCATGTTCATCATCTATTTTCAAAGCTATTCACTACTTCTTACACATACACAGATACTTATCTCTGTTAAATTTAATAACAACTCTGGGGCAGCAATTATAATTCTTCCATTATACAGATAAGCAAAATAAGATCTGAGAGGTTAAATGACGTGCCAAAGCATTTACATATGTTAATAAGTTCAGCTAGACCAGGTTTTCTCACTCCTAGCCTAGTTTTACTAACGTGATATCCATGTCATTATGCCTAGGATTTTCCTTTGAGGCATAGCTACATAATACTTCCATTCATGGGAAGCATTTTGGCTATCCTGAATCAAGATTCATCTGTTACTTCATCACATTATTTTTATAAAAAGAAAACTGGACATATCAAGTTAGAGTAAGTTATCAAAACTAGTCTAAACTTGAGTTAAGAAAACTTATTAACAGGTTGTTACAATATCCAGTTGGCATACGTGGCTTGAAAAATACGTGTTTTTATTACATATATATTACAAATGCATACCTCATAGAAACCTCTATTCATGTGAATAGTCTTTTCCCTCAGTAAAACTACTATATAAGGTTAGAAAAAAGAGTTTGAAAAAAAATTAATAAAACAACCGTATCAAATCACCACTACTTACAAATAAGATCTAACAGAACTACTGTGACCCATTCTCAAATTATAGATTTAAATCTGACTCTTGTCATTTACCAGTTATGTGATTATGGAAATAAAAATGAGATGGACCTTTTAAGTTGTTGCAGGTTTACACTTTTTGGTAAAGTGTTTAGGACAGTGCCTTTGAGAGCTGAAATGCCCCATAAAAGCTATTTTTAGCATCATCATCATATCATTACCAACCTATTTATCAGTGTGTAGATTTGACAGTGGCAGATTTTCAGAACTAAAATCTCTGTTACTGTTTATTTGTTCAGTGTCAGTCAATGAAATAGAAATTCCTTTTTACACTAGTATAGTCTTAGGTAGTGGCTAGGGAACAGTTGCTTGGGGACCCCAATGCTTGTTGATTAGATACCGTTCTGCTAATAAATAGCCATGGGGCAATGTTTTAAATTATTGGTAGCACCATATTTCCTGTATTCCATTTGTAAAACAAAGAAGCAGAATTGTTTTAAGAATGCTTCAAAAAGACAAAGGTTAAAATTACAGCTGAATATTTAAGAGTGTATACGGAAAATATTTAAGTTTTTCTCAAAACTACTCTATTTGATTATATATATCTTCTTCTTACATAGGACTGCTATGACATTAAAGATTTTTTTTCCATACAAAAAATAATAACACTCAAGATAGCCTGATGTTTTCATTATTTTGTGTTCATTCTTTATTAAATCATGTTCAATTACTCCCGCCTACTGACAAGAGGATGATTCTGGTGAATTGTTTCTTGTAAGTTACCACTGACTACTGTCTGTAAAATTGAATTTAGTATAGGAACAATATTATAGACTGGTAATTAATAGAGCTATTCCAGCCATAGAAAATGAAATCTTGTCCATGTTTATAATAAAATGTGACAGTTCCCCTCATCCTACAATAATTTTTTGTGCTAATATGGTGTGTGTTCTCACCTGCTCCTTCTGAAACCAGTTTTACCCATTTATGTAAAATCATGGTTATGAGTCATTAATGAAGTGAGACAAGCTTGACCCCAAACAGTCTCTTTTCAAGAAGAGAATTCTCACAGAGGTATTTTCATGCTTGGGCTATGTTTCCTCTGAGAAATATGGTATTGCTTTCTCTTTGAGAGTAACTTACCCTGACACATGATCTTGAGCATTAAAAGATCAAAAGGAACCAGAACTGACGAATCACCAGCCCAGGGCTTTATTACCCACTCACATGATGAGGAATCCCTTCCACCCTCTCTAAGAAGATGGGATCTTTGTCAAGCTATGGTATCACACTACTAAATTAGACAGCACAGATCCTGTATACACCACAGCTTCTAGAGAGGACTCCATGAGAACTGATGACTGGAGACTTCTGACTTCCTACACCTACTTACATGGCCAGGTAGTGCGCCGTCAATGGTATGAAGGATTATATAGTGGTAATTTTTGCTGATGATTTAGAGTTTAAACTATTTGTGTCCCCTTTCTACCAAGTTTATCCCTCCAGAGGCCTTCCCTAGGAGCTCTTTGTGTGACAGGATCATCTACCACAACCCACAGACAGTTGGCTCGCCCATGGAAATTTCTCTGGCCAATAGAAAGAAAGCCAAAGTGACTTATGTATATCCAAGGGGAAGCTTTGAGGAAAATGGTATTCTTCCATTATTTTCCCCCTTGGCCATGAGAAGTATATGCTACATAAATAAAATAAAAGCACAGGAAGGAGGGAGAACAACATTTCTGACCTGAACTTTATTTTTCCTTTTTTGCTTTAAAGAACTGACATTATGAGGACTGTTTGCTACCACAGCATAGTCTAGCTTACAGTGACCAATATAGACTGATTCAATCAGCTTCAGATAAATAAATGACCGATACAAGGATGGATGGATAGATAGATAAATGGACAGAGATATCCCATAATGACAACAATAAGAAAACAAATTATGCACCTAATAAAGAAATTCACCCAAGGGCATTTCTGAATATGGCATAAGAAAATATAAGAAAAAAAATTTTAAGAACTCTTGGGAAAATATAAAACCTAAAATACTCCCCAGAAGTTGGCTTTATAACAGTGCTACTGAATATCAGAGAGTATAACACAATATTTTAGGGATGAAAAATATTTCAAAATCAATCTATTCTGATTATTAGTATTTTTTTTTAGATAAAGAATTTGCTGTCCAAAAGAAAAAATATAACTTGCTGAAGGTCATTCCACTATACGATAGCACAACCAAGATAGTAATCCTTAAAAAGGAATCATAGGGAATTTGGGGAGAAGGGGCAGAGTCCTATTTCAGTTGCCCCTTTTCATCATAGAAAATCAAGAATAGGGTTTGACTACAGAACAAAAACTGTGGATTTTCAGAAAACTACACTTGCTAATTTAATTGGCAATGCAAACTATTAGATTGCTAATAAGTAATATGCAGGAAAATGGCAGCAAAGCTTTAAGCTGCTTAACCATAAATTGGAAAAAAAAAAAAAAAGGACAGAGAAGACTGTAAGACTATAAACACTGATGTGTATATATAGAACCTCACAGTTTTATTTTTATTTTCTATCCTTCTTGTATGAAAGTGAATGGTAGAAAAAAAATGAATAAACTTAAAGTTGATTACGCTATATACATGTGATAAATAAACCCATGTCAAGAGGAAGTGAATCCTGGATTGGCCAGGTTTTAACACTTCTTTGTAATCTTAATTAATTATTGATTATTAAAACTTTACCTTTCATCTCAGGAAAGCCTCAATGAACTCAAGGTTTCAACTTTCATTCCTGAGAGCATTGTTTTGTGATAGAAAGTTTCTTTGTCTCAAAGGAAAAAATATTCTTCAGATTTATATAGAAAGATGGTGTTCTTATCTTGTGATTAGTTGCCCTTAATTTTCTCCCATTTTTGACAGAGATATAAATGCACACTGATTTCTAAAATATAAAAACAATAATTCTAGAAGAGAACCATATGACCCTGAAAATAGGACAGGGAGTGGTGAGGATTTTGGCAAACTAGAGATGCACGTGATCATCACAATAGGTGATCACTCATCTCTACACAATTGTTTCTAAATGGGAATGAGGGCCCAGCTGTCTAGGATGTAAAGGTGTTTAAGATTTTCTTATGAAGCAGGGAGAGGGGAGGAGGGAGGGGAATGGGAGGTCATGGTGTATGACACACCTCTTGGGGGTGGGACACAATTTTAAGAGGGACTTTATTTAACAAATACAATCAATGCAACCTAATTCTTTGTACCCCCAAGAATCCCCAACAATAAAAAAAAAAGATTTTCTTATGAAATTTCTCAATTGTTTAATGTTGACAGAAATAAATAAAATTTAAATCTATGAGTAATGACCCAGGTTCTAAGCAAGAGCTAGACAATTCACAACCTCTGGCTTTACCTCTCTGGATAAAGTAAAATTACAATTGAATTGAATCTGATCTTTAAGATTTAGCCTTACATTTTTATTTTTGTATCAATCTAATTTCCCTCTCAGTCACTGACGCTGCTAACAAGAAATTGCCGACTAAAGAAATGTGATCATTAGGCAGTTACAATTGGTGTCAGTGATTGCATTATCTCTTTAACAAGGAGCCATTACACAGTTCATGAATTACACATTGTCTGTTATACCACACAGCTCTCCGCCACTTAGCAAGGAATAATAGACATAATGATGAAAATCAAGGTGCATGGTGCTGTTAGACACATGAGTATAGGCAGATTAGAAATTATGTTTGGAAACTATCCCAGTGAACTCAGTTATCTAAATTGAAGCTTTCGTCTTAAAGTCTTATCAGCAATGTGGCTTATTTATTGTACTTCAGCATTTGTTAATAGAAGTCCCATGTTGGGGAGCTGGTAGTGAGGTGCTGATGGGCAAACCAGTTAGCTGTGTGGTGGGCATGGAAGAAGAACTGTTATTTTAAGAAAATTTTGCTTTTTTAGTACATCTTTTTGTCATCGTACTGGAAGACGGTTGTTGCAAGTAGTTAATTTTGGAGTGGATACATAGGAAGACAAAGAAATGCAAAACATTCAACATTTATGATGTGGTTTGTAGGTGAAATGTAAAAACACTGACAATTCCTTGAACAGCAGAGAAACCCATATATTATGTATAAATATATATCAAAAAATACTGCAAATTCTGTTTGACATATTGATAATTCTCCTTCTCTTGGAATTTTCCAATCTGTTTCCATCCTCCTGAATGTACTAATAAAACTGGATGTTCTTGCTTTTCTAAATGAGATCGATGACATGAGCAGCATGTGTGAATGATGAATAAATCTGGTCAGGCCCTGTTCTGTATGCCCAGCAAAGTCTTTTCTGGACCGTTGTGTGCTGCAGTGTATAATGACTCACATAATAATCTTGTAAAGAAAAGAAAGTTAAATTTTAAAAAAGAACACTCATTGTTGTCCTCATTGTTATTTGATGCTCTTTTCAATCTATAATATGCTTAAATTGGAATATCTGCAGGGTTGCATGGCATTATTGCCTGAAAATGCAACAGTAGGGTGAAGAAATCTTTCAATTACATTAACTCAGGTAAAATGAATCTTTAACAAATTTAGTGTGGAGCATGATGCCATCTCTATTTTCTCACTCATATTTTTTTAAGTTTTAAAAATTACTTAATATTTTGAATTCATTTAGGGGCATCAGTTGGGCCAGAAGAATCTATTACTTATATCAGTCCACACGCACTGATACAAGCATCTTTTAAATGTAGCAAAATAGAACTTTGAATTGAGTTAGGAAAAATTCAACAACTTGCATAAAAATGAAGGCTTTCTTGGCAGGGTCAGTTTTGATAGAGCATCAGAATAAGAGATTGATGCTTAAATTTATTGTAAACAGTAGTCATGCAAATCTTTTATTTTATTTTCTTTCAAATAAGATTTTTGTTCGTGGAACAAATATGCTAGATCCAGAATTTTGCCAATTAAAGGCAGATTTGAATGATGACTCGCAGGTACGCTTAACTAGTGAATCATGATAACTCATAAGCGGTAAATATGGATTTTGAAAAGTGAAAGACATCACTGCTGAATTGTTCCTCATGTGACATTTTAACTGTTTCTAAACTAGCTGCCATTCCTACAGGTGCATATAGTTGGTTATCTTATTATAGGCTTCAGTGTCGCATGTTACTGTAAAATTGGCCATTATCGAACTTAAGGATATTTTTTATTTTAATTAATTCATCTTTTACATAATATTTTTATGAGAGGCAATGGGGAAAATAATCTGAGTCTTGGAAAATGACATTGCTGAATATCCTTGAATAAATTAACTTAGCCCATATGAACTTTGGTTTTGTTATCTGTGAAATGGAAAAATTATCATACCTTTCTCAGAGGCTTGTTGTGAGACATAAAATGCTACCATGTATATGCTAAAGATGCTGGAAAGCCCAATGGAGTCTTCTCATTGTCCCTTGCCAGCCCATAACCCAGCTACGTGTCCTAGCCTCATTTTATCTCTATGGGAATACACACCTCATTGTTGCCTAGACAACATAAGCAGAAATGGCATGTGTCACTCTGAAAGCAAATAATTTTCTCTTGACTTTTATATGACTTCTCTATGTTACCTTCTTCTACCCTTTAAAAACTGTCTTCCCGGGGGGGCGGAGGCAAGATGGCGGACTGCAGCCAGCTTTTTACAGAAGCTCCCGTCCAGAAGGAGGCTGAAAGGACAGAAGTTTAGCTACTTAGCTGATGGTCTGGAGCAGAGCCAAGAGAGAAGAATGAGGAACACACTTCAACCTTCCTGAGGCGA
>CAUYQV010116242.1:0-17301 GCA_963574575.1 Galagoides demidoff
GCTGGGACCACAGGCGCCCGCCACAACGCCCGGCCATTTTTGGTTGCAGCCATCATTGTTGTTTGGCGGGCCCGGGCTGGGGATACGAACCCGCCACCTTAGGTGTACGTGGCTGGCGCCTTAGCCGATTGAGCCACAGGCGCCGAGCCTCTTTCTGTTTTCTTAATGAAGGCCTCCAATGCTATAAATTTTCCTCTTAGAACTGCCTTTGCAGTGTCCCGCAGGTTTTGATAATTTGTGTCTTCATTATCATTTTGTTCCAAAAATTTGGTGATTTCCTTCTTTTTTTTTTTTTTTTTTTTTGCAGTTTTTGGCCGGGGCTGGATTTGAACCCGCCACCTCCGGCATATGGGGCTGGTGCCCTACTCTTTGAGCCACAGGCACCACCCGTGATTTCCTTCTTAATCTTGTCTTTGACCCAGCTATCATTCAGCCTAAGATTAATTTTTTTTTAATGACTTTGTTTGAGTATGAAGATTTCTATTTTTGTTGAATTCAACTTTTATTCCATGGTAGTCCAAGAAGATACAAGGAATCATTTCTACACTTTTAAATTTGCTGAGGTTATATTTGTGTCCTAGGATATGATCTATTTTGGAGGATGACCCATGGGCTGATGAGGAGAATGTATATTCAGTTATTAGGGCGAAATGTTCTGTAGAGGTCTGTAAAGTCCATTTGTTCTAGGGTCAGGTTTAAGTCTAATATTTATTTATTTTTTTAAATTATTTTTTATAAAATCATAACTTTGTACATTGATGCACTTATGTGGTTTAGGGTACTGCTTTAATATACAATGTGAAATGCTTACATTGAACTAAGTAACACATGCATCGCAATTATACTCATTTCTAAATAGTTTTGAAATGTACCATTGCATCATGCACATTAGGTGAGGTATCCAAAACTGTCAAAGGAGTGTTAAAATCTCCAGCTATTATAGTGCAGGAAGATATCAAGTTGTTCATATCCATTAGGGTCTGCTTTATGAATTGAGGAGCATTCTGGTAGGGTACATAAATGTTCATTATCAAAATTTCTTCATGTTGGGTGTTTTCCTTGACAAATACTTAATGACTTTCCTTGTCTTTCTTTATCTTTGTGTTTGGACTCATGGGGGGAAATATCTGTTCAGTTTTATGCCTGGCAGGTTGGTGTCTAGGTTCATAAGTGGGACCTCCCTGGAGAAAGAGACCTGGAGTTGAGCTGCTCTCTCCAGCGAGGTACAGTGAGAGGTCTTTTGTTCCCTGCTCACTCACAGAGAGCATCCGGTGGGCTGCCTGCTTGGGGGAGGTCTCCCGTCCTCAGTCCTTAGGGTTTGTACCTGTAATTTGTTTTCTTGAATGCTCTTCCTTGGAGTTACAGCTTGCTGAACTTTTTCTTGGCTCACCTCCCCACCTTTGGCTTCACAGAGTCTGATTCCATCCAGTTTTTCTCCCTCTGGTCGGGAGCCTCTGCTGAGGGTTGGTCCCAGTCGGCCATCTTCCTAGAGTTTCTTGTGACCTTTTTTTCATTCATTTCCCTCATGTCTCAAATATGTTGTGATTTCTAGTTACCTATTCTTTTCTTTGTTTGCTTAATGCTCATTCTAGTTTCCTCTGTGATCTTGGCCACTAAAAAGATCTTAATTTATACTAAAATTTGTTATTTTATTTTATTATTATTATGTTTTTAGAGACAGAGTCTGACTTTGTCACGCTCAGTAGAGTACCGTGACATCACAGCTCACAGCAACCTCCCGCTCTTGGGCTTAGGCGATTATCTTGCCTCAGCCTCCCGAGTAGCTGGGACTACAGGCCATACTAAAATGTATATGTTAACATTTATAAATGTTAAACCAAATCAATTAAATCTTTAGAAAGTAAGTCAGTGTGTGTAACAGCACCTGTTCACTAAAATAAACATTCAGTTGGCAGAAGTGATACCTTATTTACTATTTTGTGTATAATGCCTAGCACAGTACCTTTAATATTGTAGTAATTAACTATTTGTTGAATAGAATTTAGTACCAAATTCATTTTAAAAATGAAGAATGCTTTATAGCAGTGTCCTTCAATTTAAAAAAAAAGTCCATACCCTGTGCATATTTTTAAATTGACATTTAAGTCTTCCATCATAAGTTTAAATAGTTGCAAAGGATATAATTTCTAGTTTGCAAATATTGACATATTTAAATACAACTGTCACATCAATTTTGAAACTTGTCCAACAGAATATAAATGCCACAAGATTTTAAATACCGTTCTTTTAGAAAAGACGTGAGTGGGGTCTTCACTAACCATCTTAATTTCTGTATTGCTTCTTTTTCTCTTTACTTTCATTTCTGCCACAGAATTTTATCCTAATAAAATATATTTTATACTTGAAAACTTTCTACTAATCATCTTATTCATTAAAATTGAAATATTTTAAAATTTTCATGGTTCCTGGATAGTATCATCAGTAGAATTACTAATGACACACAACTGATAAAACAGCATAAGTGTGTTGCCAATCCAGCAAATTATTTTTAAGCAAAAATATAAAATGTTATTGGGAATGTGTCTTTGGGACAGATATGGCAGAATGTGTTTTTGGACCTTTGATGGGAGGTTTCCCTAAGTTCATATTTTGAGTTATCTCTATTTGGCACGTCAGAGGTTTTAACCCGAGGCTGATGTGCCGTCCTGAGACTCGGAGTCCCTGTTGGTGGGTGCGCTTCCCTGTGGTCAAGCGGAGGGAGGCTGTGAGGAAGGAAGCGTGTTGTGTGTTTCTCTATCTGTCTCTTCCTTCTCCATTCCTGGTGGTTATGGCAGGACTGTCGATCACACTGCTTCATCTCCCACAAGGAGCCTGGCCTGGCCAATTATATTAATCCTGTTCCCTTGGATACAGTAATTTGTCCAGCAATAGATATAAAACCAAGCAGATCAATGAAAGTCTTTCCCTGGAATTGGTATATAGACACTAGGGAAGGAAACTTTTCTTTCTTTCTATTGGGAGCTGCTGAGCTGGGATTACGTGACTCTAGAGCCATTGGCAAGCGTGGAAAGCGCCTGTATGCGTGCAGAAGGAGGAAGAGGCAGAGTGAAGCTGGGAGGCGGGGAGGCCAGACCAGGAGCCCACGGGCCCTGAGCTCATCCTCTAGGCCTGTTTCCAGCAGCTCTTCTTCTGATCCTCTGAGCTCCCCCAGGATCCTTCTTAGCTACACGAAGCCACAAAATTACTTTTTTGTATTTAAGTCAGTTTGAGTTGCATTTTTGTTCCTTCTGAAATGGTTTTATTAACAATTGAGAAAAGTAAACTCAAAGTGTTGTGAAATATCCTTTGTAAAACAAGTAATTTTGAATATTTGTCTCTTCCAGATCGTTGGACCTTCTGATGGAAGTAGTTACATTATAGATTATTATGGAACCAGACTGACAAGACTGAGCATTACTAATGAAACATTTAGGAAAACACAGTTCTATCCATGAATGTTTGCAAAAAGAAACAGTAAGTGATATGACTTATCAAACCTTAATTATAGTAATGTATTATTCATATAAAGTTATTATAACGAGGGGAAATTTTAAGAGATCATCACAGTTTATAGACCTCTCACTTGGCTTATGAGGAAACTCAAGTGCACATATGCCCGAAATGTCTCTAATGCCTAAAGATCTCTAATACCTGGGAGAGAGTTTTTATGAATGCACATAGTCCACG
The DNA here is from genome assembly GCA_963574575.1 of Galagoides demidoff. NCBI lineage: Eukaryota > Metazoa > Chordata > Mammalia > Primates > Galagidae > Galagoides > Galagoides demidoff. The sequence continues at coordinate 3,688 of CAUYQV010116242.1, forward strand.
CAGTTCCCATTCACACTGTCTGCAGCGAATGTGGTTAAAGGACAAAGGACTAATGTGTTCTTCACAAGAAGAAAATAAAATCAGAGCAAAAAAATACTCATTTTGTGATGATTATGGTGAAAGTTGTGCTATAAATAATTCCGTATAGCAGCTATTTTTTGCTGTTCATTTCTTCAGGGTGAATATAATCGCTTTCCTCTTTTTTCCTTCTCCTTCCCTAAATCTGAAAGTTGATGAGAGTGTAAACCTGAACTACCTGTAAGCCCTTATTCTAAAGTTTGGCTTTACCTGTGAGAATTATTAATTGGCCTCAGCTTTAAACAGGGGATACACCTACAGCAGTCAGGGTTGCCACAGTCTCCCTGCTGCAACTGTCTGGTTCTCTAGGACCCTGCTACGATCCAGCCATTTATTCCATCCTCATAATCTCCCAGTAATCCTTCTCAGAAAGGACTTTGGTAGAGTATCAGCATTCTCTCTAATGGAGAAGCCCCCATAACCTGTAGGATGAGGGCACTTTAGGTCATGGTTCTCCTGGAACTGTCCAGCAGCTTTCACAGAGCAGGACAGGCAGAGTCTTGGCCACCTTTGTATTACTCAGGGTTTAGCCAACTCTGTCTCAGAGACTGCCGCTAGAGGTCAGGAAGGAAAAGACACTTGTTTTTTATATAATAGTGTATAATATAAATAGAATGTAAAGTACAGTTTTGTGCCCCTTAGGTAGATGTTTTTTCTTTCTTTTTTTTTTCCACATTGCAACCTGAGGCTTTATAAGTAGAGGTTTTTTCCTTCTTTTCTCACAGTAAAATTATAGGATGTGCCTAATAGTTATCATCATGAGATTGAACAGCGACAGACCCTGCAAGATTTGAGGAACATACGGAGATGATAAAATTTTCTAGTCTTTTCTTTTAAACTGTAGAGTCACTGAGTTTTAAAGTTAGAATGAGGCTTAGAAATCCATCTGCCTCTTCTTGCCAGGGAACATATTGAGACGTAAGGAAGTTGAGACTGGGATGCACAACTGATGAGTGCCGAGCCGAGACTAGGACTGAGGCCTTTTTACATCTATCACACGGTTCTTTCCACCTCCCACACTCCCCCATCATCTGTCAGCGGCGTATCATTTTGTATCAGGCTTTTCCATTTTGGAAATTGTTTGTCCTGAGTTTTACGAGAAGTGTTGTGTGGTTTATATAATCTTGTTATTTCTACTGTAAGTTATATCTCTTTCAAAGTATACAGATTGTTTTTAAGTTACAATATATAAAATTTAAGCAAAGATAATTTAAAAAGTGATTGCATTCTCTGGCCCTCTTGGCCTCTACCCTGTTATATAAACATTTAATTTGGCTTCCAGACTCAGGTTTGGATTTAAAACTTCGAAGTCCACTGAGAGGGCAGAGGGCAGCGAGGTCACTTGTGTGATCTCTCTAGGGCAATGTTTTCCAATCTTTTTTGCCTTACCAGCACCCTCGAACCTGTAGTTAAACTTCCACAGCCACTTAAATTATGTTGACCAATAAAAGAAAATACTGTGCTTTCAACTTCTTTCAAAAATAGCTTAATTAATGATCTTTAAAAAATTTTTTTTTAATTTTTTAATTAATTATTTTTTTTTGGCCGGGGCTGGGTTTGAACCCGCCACCTTCTGCATATGGAGCCAGCGCCCTACCCTTTTGAGCAACAGGTGCCACCTGATCTTTAAACATTTTTGAGGCACACCTGAGACCCTGTCACACCACCTCTGAGACCCTGTCACGCCACACCTGAGACCCTCTCACACCACACCTGAGACCCTCTCACGCCACCTCTGAGACCCTCTCACACCACACCTGAGACCCTCTCACACCACACCTGAGACCCTCTCACGCTACCTATGAGACCCTCTCACACCACACCTGAGACCCTCACACCCCACACCTGAGACGCTCTCATGCCACACCTGAGACCCTCTCACGCTACCTCTGAAACGCTCTCACGCCACACCTGAGACCCTGTCATGCTGCCTCTGAGACCCTCTCATGCCACACCTGAGACCCTCTCACGCCACACCTGAGACCCTCTCAAGACCTTCTCACGGGTTGAAAGTCGCTGCTCTGTAGTATCTAGAAGTGCTCCAAGAGTAAGAAAAAATGTCTTGAGTAAAGGGAACAGTTAAAATGAACATTTATGTAATCTCATTGAACTCTGTAAAATGCTGTGTTTTAACATACTTCTCTCCTCAGTTTCAGGACTTCGGCTTCCTGGGTTTTGATGGAGAATGCCCTGGGTGTGGATCTCCAGTTTCCCTCTGTCCTTCACACACCACCTCACTGGGTTCTAGATAATTTTGTTGTGGTTATTTTTGTTTTGTTAATTTAGTCAAAAGTACATAATTCTGAGATTTATTTAATAGGACTTTCTTCGAGATCTGTAAAATAGTCTTTCTCAGGCTGCTGTCTCTGTGAGATAGACGGCTTGTTACTCTTGTAGTCTTTAATACCTTTTACAAAGGCAAGTTGCCACTTGTCATTTTTGCTTCTGAAAAATAAAAGTATTAACTTACTCACACTTTCAGTGCTTTGTTATTGAGAAAATCTTCTTAAATGTTGAACGTAGCTGTCTTTTGCATTTTGATCCTTCAAAGGAGTTTATCCGTGGTGTGAACAAATACTGTTTATATTGCTTGGGGCTGGGTTCTGTGTGTGACAACCCACCCACCTGTTCTCCAGCTTTCAGACGTGTCTTTGCCTTGGTATTCAGGGCGCTAATGATCATCAGGGAGTCTGTGAAACCTGGCGGCAACATGGATACTTCTGGCACTGATTCAGGCCTCTTAAGCTGAACTTTCTCCTTTTTTGCTTCGCGAGTGCTGAGCTAGCTTGTGGAATAGCAGATGCTGACTCATCCAGCCCACTGCAGTTACTTTTGAAGCTGGATGGCCGAGGTGGGAGCACCATCAGATGATGACCGCCTCCCACCTGTGAGCATCCTGGGCAGGTGATGAACCCCTCCCACCTGTGAGCACGGAGGGCAGGTGATGACCGCCTCCCACCTGTGAGCATCCTGGGCAGGCGATGACCCCCTCCCACCTGTGAGCATGGAGGGCAGGCGATGACCGCCTCCCACCTGTGAGCATCCTGGGCAGGTGATGACCCCCTCCCACCTGTGAGCATCCTGGGCAGGTGATGACCCCCTCCCACCTGTGAGCATGGAGGGCAGGTGATGACCGCCTCCCACCTGTGAGCATGGAGGGCAGGTGATGACCGCCTCCCACCTGTGAGCATGGAGGGCAGGTGATGACCCCCTCCCACCTGTGAGCATGGAGGGCAGGTGATGACCGCCTCCCACCTGGGAACATCGCATGCAGGTGATGACCGCCTCCCACCTGGGAGCATGGAGGGCAGGTGATGACCCCCTCCCACCTGTGAGCATCGCGGGCAGGCAGCGCTCACGTGCCTTGAGCCATGCGCGGGTGTTGGGGGAGGTGTTCTGGAGAGCAGCGCAGGCACCAGGCCTCGCAGGAGGGGGAGAGCCAGAGGGGGAGAGCCGCAGCGTCACGCCACCCAATTCTGTCCCACTCTATGGTTGCAGGCATGCCTGCTTCAAAATATTCGAATGTGGCTCCTCAACAGTAAAAACCATAATTTTCCTCATATATTTTCCTCAATCTGCAGTAACCTCATTGGACTCTTAAAATACTATGTACAGGGCGGCACCCGTGCCTCAGTGAGTAGGGCACCGCCCCGGATACCGAGGGTGGTGGGTTCAAACCCGGCCCCAGCCGAACTGCAACAAAAAAAATTGCTGGGCGCCTGTAGTCCCAGCTACTCAGGAGGCTGAGGCGAGAGAATCACCTAAGCCCAGGAGTTGGAGGTTGCTGTGAGCTGTGACGCCACAGCACTCCACCCAGGGCAACAAAGTGAGACTCTGTCTCTACAAATAAATAAATAAATAAAATACTGTGTACAATCAGCCTCATAGTAACATGTGGGTCATCCAGTGGTAGGTGAGAGATTATTAAACGTTGATGAACCAAGTGAGCTTGGGTTGACTGCTGACAACTTGGCATCTCTTTGCTTTGCTCATTGATTCATCTCCTAAGTGGGAGGCGCTGATCTGGGTGGAGGATGCAGCAGAGCAAACACATTAAAGATCCGCCTTCAGGACCCACTTTCTTGCAGTGACAGCACTTTGGTCACAGTTCAGCAGGTTGGTAGGTGCCCACTTTGTAGTGTTCTCCCTACTTCTTTCAGATTGCAGGTGGTGCTTTGAAGCCTCTGTCGACATCACCTAAGCCCAGATTTTAAAAGTTATGTTTCCACAGTCACCTGAGTTTAATCATATAAGAAATACCTGCAGTCAAATCTTGAAAAGTAATCTTGATGCTTCATAATTGTTACAGTTATAACTTGGTCTGGTGGGAAGCCTGTTTCAAAGCAGGTGCTTCTCAAAAATATGTGTTCAAATAAGCTACACACTGAAATCCTTGCTGATAAAGTGTAGCAACAAAGCCCCTTCACATTACTAAGCATTTGAACTTTATTTTCACTATAGTTTAAATTTACATGACAAAACACTTATAGTTTGCCTGATTCTCTGTTGCCTCATATATGAAGTTCTTTAACAGTTTAATTATTTTTTTTTATATAAATCCACATGAGTGCATTTACGTTCCATGTAAGTTTGCTACTTCTTATTTCTTTCATGGAGTACTATTTCATCATGGCTATTTGTCCGTAGTGCATGTGAGTGCAAAGTGCAGGTTAAGGCTTCTCTATCAGATGTTTTATTAGAGAAGTGGACACGGGGGAGATGGGTTAGCTCCGTAATTTCTTGTGTTACCACTAAATCCTTTAGGACAGAATGGAATGGATTCTTTCAACCATACAGAAACATTTCATGTTTCTAAATGTTTTCTAAACGTTTGTAAATGTCTGGCGTGGTCATTTACAAATGGCACTACTTTCGCCTGAAAAGGTGAATACAGTTACGAGAAGTTCTCTTTACCCAGAAAGATTTCTTTTTCTTTCTTTCTTTTTTTTTTTTTTTTTGAGACAGAGCCTCAAGCTGTCACCCTGGGTAGAGTGCTATGGCATCACAGCTCACAGCAACCTCCAACTCCTGGGCTCAAGAGAGTCTCCTGCCTCTACCTCCCAAATAGCTGGGATTATAGGCACCCACCACAATGCCTGGCTATTTTTTGGTTGCAGCCATCATTGTTGTTTGGTGGGCACAGGCTGGATTTGAACCCGCCACCTCAGGTGTATGTGGCTGGCCCCTTAGCTGTTTGAGTCACAGGTGCCGAGCCACCCAGAAGGATTTCTTACCTATGTTTATATTAAACTAAAGAATCTCATTAATATTTTTGTTCATAGGACCACCAAGAGTATAAAAGAAATAATGAGTTGTTTGTTTGAGACAGTATCACTCTGTCCCCCAGGCTAGAGTGCTATGGAGTCATAAGTCACAGCAACCTCAAAGTCCTGGGCTTAAACCATCTTCCTGCCTCTGTCTGAGTTTCTTGAGGACCTGGGACCACAGACATCCACCACACCCCGGGCTCATTTTTCTATTTTTTTAGTAGAGATGGGGGTCTCACTCTTGTTCAGCCTGGTCTGGAACTCCTGAGCTCAAGGGATCCACCTGCCTCAGGCTCCCAGAGTCCTGGGATGACAGGTGTGAGCCACTGCACCTGGCCAGAAATAATAGTTTTTTTTGTTTGTTTTTTTTTTTTTGAGACGGAGCCTCAAGCTATCCCCCTGGGCAGAGTGCCATGGCATCACAGCTCATAGCAACCTCCAACTCCTGGGCTCAAGCGAGTCTCCTGCCTCAGCCTCCCAAACAGCTGAGACCACAGGCACCCGCCACAACGCCCGGCCATTTTTTGGTTGCAGCCATCATTGTTGTTTGGCCGGCCCGGGCTGGGGATTTGAACCCGCCACCTTAGGTGTATGTGGCAGGCGCCTTAGCTGATTGAGCCACAGGCGCCGAGCTGAAAATAGTTTTTGAGGTATGTTTTGTTTTACAAAAAAGTTTTATCAAATATTTCCCCTTATTTTAACCTAGACCTACGTGCTAAGGGTTAAGTATTATAATACCAGATATAAGTAAAATAATAGTATTTAGGTGGAGGTAAAATAATAGTATTTAGATAGCTAGGGAGAAAATGAATTCATGACAAGTATACAAATAAAAACATCTTTTTTTTTTTTTTTTAATTAAGACAGAATCTCACTATTGCACCCTTGGTAGAGTACCATGGCGTTGCAGCTCATAGCAACCTCAAACTCCTGTGCTCAAGTGATTCTCTTGCCTCAGCCTCCAGAGTAGCTGGGCCTACAGCTGGCCACCACAAGGCCCGGCTATTTTTTTTTTTAGCAGGCCTGAGCTGGATTTGAACCCACCAGCTCTGGTGCATGTGGCTGGCACCCTACCCACTGAGCTATGGGTGCCACCCAAGTAAAAAATACCTTTAATGCAGGTGTTCCCAGGGTTCTGGGATTTTCCTTTTCCTTCCTCTCATCAAATCAGCATCCATTGTGCTTATTTCTATTTACAAAATTAATATAAGCCCAATGCAGAAATTTGGGGAAAACACCAAAAAATGCAAAGAAAATCATCTCATTCCACAGGCCAAAAGAAAGAATGTTAGTGTTTTGATGTATGTCCTTTCAGTAGTTTTTTCATGCATAAATGTGCTTATTTCTTCACAAAAACAGTATAGTACCCATACTGTTTTTGTGGTCTGTCTCTTCACACTGTAAAGATTTTTCTATTTAAATACATTTTAATAAAATTATTTTTAATGCCTGCAGTGTATTTCGTGTCTGTTGTAATTTATGCTATTCCTTATTGCTTAGTCTTTATTTTTCCAATGAATAAGGAACATTTCTGATTTTTTTCTTTTTTTGCTTAAAATTATCCTTAAAAAAATAATCATAAAGTTCTTGATACAAATGTGCAGTCTTAGTTAACCAGGGTAATGGAGATGGAATGAAATCAAATAGCCCAAACCCAAGTTCAAACAAAATCCTGGTCAACTCCCAAATAATCCTGCTGCAGATTAACTGGATGAGACGCTGCGGGGACCTGAGCTGCCCCGACCTGAGCTGCCCCCTGTTCTGTGATCAGGTTCCTGCTTTTTAGCACTGACTGGCTGCTGCAGGGCCTGGGGTGAAGAGCAGAGCTTGGAGGCCAGGTAGCTGCTAGAGAGAGGGTGCTGGTTCCCAGTACTGGGGAGAGATAGCAAGTGTGTTTGGCACAGGATGTTAGGTAGTTGACTATCTTACTAACTTGTCTCCCAGAAGTCTTCAAGACAGGAAGGAGAAGTGTTTTAAGAAAGAGTAAGCAGGAATCTCATTCATGATGGTCTTTTTCTCCCTGTGTGGGAGGGGAAGGGAGGTGGGTAAATTTGGAAAAGAAGGAAAGTTACCAATTAGTAATGAATAATTCTGAACAGCACCGAGTGCCCACATTAGGCCTGGGATAGTGCATTTACAGTCAAGCTAATTAGCAAGGTAAGAGTTACTCATTCCTGTATCTTTTTAAATAGAATCTTTTTTTTTTTTTTGAGACAGGACCCTCAAGCTGTCGCCCTGGGTAGAGTGCTGTGGCATCTCAGCTCACAACAACCTCCAACTCCTGGGCTCAAGCGAGTCTTCTGCCTCCGCCTCCCAAGTAGCTGGGACCTCAGGCGCCCGCCACAACGCCTGGCCATTTTTTGGTTGCAGCAGTCATTGTTGTTTGGTGGCCCGGGCTGGATTTGAACCTGCCACCTTGGGTGTACATGGCTGGCGCCCTAGCCACTTGAGCCACAGGCACCAAGCCCTAGAATCTTAATATAATATCTTAATCTTTGGTAAACACAGCAGTGCTTTTCATAGTAAGTCATTCTCTGATAGAGGTAGAACATTATTCACTGTTCTAGAAAATTGATATTTTAAAGAAAAATATTTGTAAAAACTATTAAAATTCATAAATCTTACGATTTCAAGATTTTATTGATTTTTTTTTTGAGACAGAGTCTCACTATGTTGCCCTCAGTAGAGTGCTGTGTCATCAACACTCACAGCAACCTCTAACTCTTAGGCTTAAACAATTCTCTTGCCTCAGCCTCCCAAGTAGCTGGGACTACAGGTGCCTGCCACAGCGCCCAATTTTTTTTTGTTGCAGTTGTCATTGTTGTTTAGCAGGCTTGGGCTGTTTTCCAACCCACCCACCTCAGTGTATATGGCCCATGCCCTAACTGCTGAGCTATGGGCGCCGAGCAATTTCAAGGTTTTAACTTGTTAAAATATGCTCTCCCCATACAAGACATCGTGCTAATCCTCATGACATACACAAAGGGTCTTCCTGAAGAGTTCTTAGCTTTATTTTGCAGATAAATGAGTCTCCCAAATAGTGAACAGCTTGCCTAGGGTCATGAAGTAAGTGATTTAAACCCAGCCAGTCTGTATTCTTGAGAGAGACCTGTTATCCTGCCTGCAATATGATGTCTACAACCATTTAAGTCTCTGAAATATGCTGCTAATGATTGTATAATAAGGGACTTTTCTTAATATGTTAATGTTTTTAGTAAAAGTGGAATTATCTGCCTATACTGAGCTCTTTTGCTGAATGGATACTTTGCTGATTATGGAAAAAAATAATCAAACTTCTCAACTTCACATCATGTAAACCCCAAATGTTTTATGACGATCAGGGTGAAACTAAACTAGAGCAGCGATTATTGCCAAAAATACAGAGATTTTTGTGCTGCCTCCTAATCTGACATTTGCAGCACTGTCTGAACCAAAAGTCCAGCCAAGTCAGCTTTGAGGATTCTTTTTTTTTTTTTGAGACGGAGCCTCAAGCTGGGTAGAGTGCCATGGCATCACAGCTCATAGCAACCTCCAACTCCTGGGCTCAAGCGAGTCTCCTGCCTCCGCCTCCCAAGTAGCTGGACCACAGGTGCCCGCCACAACGCCCGGCCATTTTTTGGTTGCAGCCATCATTGTTGTTTGGTGGGCCCAGGCTGGGGATTTGAACCTGCCACCTTAGGTGTATGTGGCTGGTGCCTTAGCCGCTTGAGCCACAGGTGCTGAGCCTATACTCTCTTATTAATCTGAAATAATAATAAAGAAATGTTCAAAATAAAATAAAAGAAACACTATCTCTGGATTCCATCTTAGACCAGTTGTACTTGACATGTATATTTATAAGAACTTCCTTTTTTGATTATGTGTCTATGTAGGTTGAGTGTCATTATTCATATGTATGACTATCTCATTAGACCTTCAACTCTTAAGGGAATGGAGTATGTTATTCAATTTTGTGCTCCCAGAACCTAGTATGGGGTTAGTCTTGAGCTCCCCAAATAGCATATCTTGGACAGGGATGCTGAAGTTTCACACTCTTAAAGACACATCTGTACTGGGTCTTTAGGTGGAGCTGCAATATTGTTCAGTGCTCCACATCTGGCAATGTTGGGTAATACCTTCTGTTTCACCTACACTGAACTGTCTCTTTTCCTGGTTTTTCAAAACCTTTTTTAGTTGCTCTTCTGATCACTCCATGTCCAAAGAAGTAATTCTCAGCGTCTGTGAACTTAGATTTAACTTATACATTTTACCCCAACTCTTACCTGCTTGGATTTTCTACTTACACAATCTAGGGATACATTCTTACTTAACCCAAAAGACCTCTAAACCTGAATAAACTTTGCATTAGTTTAAGTTTCTAATGCATATGGGAGTTTTATGAGATGCTTCAGTGAATTCACTAGATTTCCGACATACTGCTTCCTCCTCCCATTGTGTGATATCAGCCCTTATTCCTAATGACTATTAAGGTCAATTGCCCTGCTAGTACAACAGTTTTTCTTTGCCTGCTCATCCATGGGCATGGAGTGTTCAAAGTGGCAGATGATAGGCTCAACTCCCTGTGTAATGGAAACCTCATTGTGCTCTTGGGAGGCAATTTCTATCACTCACTACTCTCCATCTCAGAAACAGGAACTTCTAATCTGGCAAAGCCTGTGGTTGTGAACAAGAAGTACACATTCCACACCTGGGTTATTTGCAAAGAACAATAAAAGTGGCCAAGGGGAAAACATCCACATTTCTGTTCCTAGACCTCTGTAATTGTGAAAGAGAAATCTATATTGGTTCTTTTCTTTTTTCTTTATTCAATGGTAACTATGTACATTAATACACTTCTGGGGTACAGTGTGGGGTTTTCACACGCAATCCGAAATACTTCCATCAAACTGATCAACACAGCCTTCATGTCATTTTCTCAGTTATGGTTTTAAAAAATTCTGATTCTACTCTTAGAGAGTTTCACTTGTACCCCTGTAAGATATACCTCAAAAATGGTCCCTCCAATCCCCCTCCCTCCACCCATTCCCCCCTCCCTTCTCCCTCCCCCCTCCCTTCTCCCTCCCCCCTCCCCACATTCTTAGGCTCGAAGTTGTTCTTAATAGTATCCCACAGTTTGCAGCAAAATAGAGAAAAGCTTCCTGAGTCCTAGTAAAACTCAACCTCTGCTCTAAACCTTGGTACATTCTACATGTGCTCTGTCCAGCTAAAGCATTCTGAGAAGTTTTCAGGGAGAAGGCGCTGAGGTGTAAGGAACTGAAAATCCAAAGACACTGGATTCATTGCTGGAAAACATAATATTTAATTCAGAGAACTGTTACTCCCTCTACTGACATTTTCCCTTGCAGCCTTAGGCAGTGACAGTGACAAATGGTCTAGAGGGTTAGTTCTGGCTATACAGGCACCAGAAAAATCTCTGAACATTAGTCAAAACTTTGACTTAACAGAAGCACTTTAATATTCTCGGCAGGCACCGTTTGACATATACCACAGCATGAATTACCCTCCGGCTTTGCTTAAAATTTTTGTTTCTTCACCACTTCTAAGATTCTTTTGACATGTGGGTCACAACATTAAGATAAAATTAGCCTTGACATTCTTGAGGAAGTGCCTTCGTCAGAGTTCCACTTCAACTTTTTCTTTCCTCTATCTTTTTTTTTTTTTTTTATTAAACCATAGCCATGTACATTAATGCAATCATGGGGTACAATGTGCTGGGTTTACATACAATTTGAAATGCTTTCATCAAACTGGTTAACAGCCTTCACGGCATTTTCTTAGTCATTGTGTTAAAACATTTATATTCCACACCTAGTAAATTTCACATGTACCCTTGTAAGATGCACCATAGGGTGGTCCCACCCATTACCCTCCCTGCACCCATCCGGCCCCCTTCCCTCCCCTCCCTCTCCCCTTACCCCTTCCACTTCAACTTTTAATTACCCATGGAGAATAGGGAAAAGAGGAAGGGTGGGTGGGGGGTGTATTATAAAATCTACAAACATAATGAATCCCTTTCACTGATACCAACAACCAAAATTATTTTTAAAAGAATTTCCAAAGCATATCGAAGATTATCAGCAAAGATTGAACTCAAAAGGATTTATTTAACTATCTACCTCAGTGCTTGGCACTCAGTAAGTTTTTTTTTTTTTTTCTTTTTGAGACAGAGCCTCAAGCTGTCCCCCTGGGTAGAGTGCTATGGCAACACAGCTCACAGCAACCTCTAACTCCTGGGCTCAAGCGAGTCTCTTGCCTCCACTTCCCAAGTTGCTGGGACCACAGGTGCCCGCCACAACGCCTGGCTATTATTTTTCAGCTGTAGCCATCATTGTTGTTTGGCGGGCCCGGGGCGGATTCGAACCCGCCACCTTAGGTATATTTGGCTGGCACCTTACCCCCTTGAGCCACAGGCACCAAGCCACAGTAAGTTTTTATTGAACAGATGATTTCTGCTTCCCAGAAAGACATTTTTGTTTCATTTTGCCTTTTCAAATGATTTGCTATGAAACAACATAAATTCAGAAAATTTATACAATTGTATACTCTTCGTGATAACCCCCAAATACTAACAAATCCTGAAATGTGTTCTGAATTTAACAAGAAATATTATATTTTACTGGAAGTAATTTTACTTTTGAGTATATTTCATCATATTCTGGTGCTCTGAAAACCTCAGTTATGGCAAACTTAGCTGAGAAGGTGAATATCCCTGAGATCTCGTGCCAGGTGCATTAATTTTCTAGGGTGACTGTAAAAACTTGCTGCAAACTTGGTGCCTTGAAACAACAGAGTTTTATGCTCTCACAGTTTGAAACCCTCAAGGGTCTACAGCGGGGCCATTCTCCCTCTGTAAAGCCCTTCCTGTTCCTTGGCTGTAGGAACATTCTCCAGCTTCTGTCTCCATCTACACATGGTGTTCCTACTTCTGGGTCTCTGCATCTGTCTGACTCCAAATTGTGTCTTCTTATAAGGACCCCAGGGATTGGATTTAGGACATGCCTTAGTCCAGTAGAACTTCATCGTTAGTAGATTACATCTAAGAAGACCACATTTTTAATAAAGTCACATTCATGGTTTTGAGTGGCCATGAAGTTTTGGAGGACACTTTTCAGCCCAATACACCAGGTTAAAAGAAGTTCAGTACTTTCAGATTAGTATCATCATTCTAATGTCAACAAAGGAGCCTTGTAATATTTACTAGTGTGAGTGTGTTGATTAATACAGAGAATATACTAAGGTAGAGAAAACAGATGGACCCATCAGTCTATACAAAGGTCAAGAAGAGTCTCAATGGCAGCTCAACTTTATCTAAAGGAATATGTACATAGGATTAATCTAAAATCACCATTCAGCTTTTATTCCATTGTATACATTTACTCTAGCCCAACTACACGTATGCACATAGCTCCAAGTCACAAATATTCTTTGCCAATGATTACAGGCAAGCACAACTATAGCTCACCATTTTCTGCTGTGAAAATTTGATATGACCTCTTCTGAATGGGGACCCAGTTGTCCCTTCCTGCTTCTCACACTACCATGTTACTGTGAAGCTTCATCTCATTCCTCCCAGTGATGAATGAGACATATTATAAGAAAAACAATATAAGTGGGTGAGAAGAAAACCATTGCTTCACATGGTCTTTGTTGTGATCCTTATTACTTTCCTTACACCTGCAATTCCCTCTGCCTGGGGTACATTTCCCAAAAATATTTAGATGACCTATTGCACTTTGTTTAAATCTGGGCTCTTCCCAGAGGCTTGCCCTGGACACCCCAGCTAAAGTACCTACCCCTCTCCATCTCATTCTATCCCATTACCCTGTTTGTTTCTTTGTCAAGTATCCCAAGCTGATAATATAGTTTGTTGATAGATTTATGTATTACCCATATACCACACTGTGCTGTAGGTTCTGTGAAGGCTGTGACTTTGTCCCTCCAGTTGACTGTAGTAGTCCTTTCACTGACAAATACCCAGGTGTCCCAACAGTCACCATACATAAGGAAAATGGGAGATTGTAGCTAAATGTACCTTTATTTTACAAAATATTCATTGTAATATTTTACAAAGAGGTGGCCAACGTGTAGAGAATATTTTGCGAATATTTTGTAAAATTTTGTAGTAAATATTTTTTTTTTTTTTGAGATGGAGCCTCAAGCTATCCCCCTGGGTAGAGTGCCATGGCATCACAGCTCATAGCAACCTCCAACTCCTGGGCTCAAGCGAGTCTCCTGCCTCTGCCTCCCAAGTAGCTGGGACCACAGGCGC
>CAUYQV010116247.1:0-56978 GCA_963574575.1 Galagoides demidoff
GGGCGCCTGTGGTCCCAGCTACTTGGGAGGCGGAGGTAGGAGACTCGCTTGAGCCCAGGAGTTGGAGGTTGCTATGAGCTGTGATGCCATGGCACTCTACCCAGGGGGATAGCTTGAGGTTCCATCTCAAAAAAAAAAAAAAGAGAGAGAGATAATATAATTATAGTAGAATGATAATTAGCGCCAAGGAGATACTTTTTTCAAGATCTGTACCTCGAAACCTTTTACCCCAACTTTCTGGCCGTGTCCACAGTTCCGTTTATGGCTCCCTTCACTGGCTCTGCAGGAAATCTTGTGAAGTCAAGTACAACATCTGCAGAGTTTTCTGGAGCAGGAATCTGTGGTTTCAGACTTGATGGTTTATACGTTTCCTGTAACAAGGATGACTCAGGCAGGGGCATCCATCCTGTGGATTATTTGAGGACTGTTTTGCATATCTGTGGTGCAGGATACAGCAAAAAGTATGCGTGGACCTTTTCTTTCTAATCAGCATTCCTCAGTATTCATGTATTTACTATGTGGCACAAGATGATTCTAATACATCCAACATATAGCAGAAAAGGAAAAAGGCTGGACACTCTGTCCCTCCAGAAGTTCCTGATGTCTCCCTGCTGGGTTCTCTTCCGTGGTGCTGACAATTCTCTCCATAGAGTATCATGTGGCATCACCTTTACCTTATGACCCCCTGACTTAGAGACCAAACTAGAAAAGTTGCATCTGGGGGGCAAATAGACCACTTTCACACCTTCAGAATTAAACTTAGGGGTTTGGGGTACCCAGGGGCGTTGCCCAATATTTAAAAAAAATTAAAACATAGTCCCTTATTGGCAGGATACTTCCAGTAGTCAGGAAGTACTTGGGACAAGGCATCAGTGAAACAAATCTAGGAAGAGGATCCTTGTGGTCCAGGCCTTCTTTGTTACAAATCTTTTCCCTTCAAGGCTGAGGGGTTAGTAGTTTACGGATAAGGGCAGTCTTGATCATAGCTGCATTTCCACAGAACAGTAGAGTTGACCCATCCCTTCTACTGAGAATCCTGACTCTGGCTTCTCTTACCTACTAAAAAATTGTCCCTTGTGTCACTATTTATTTATTTATTTATTTTTACCAGTACAGGGATCTTTAGATTAAAAACCTCTTCAGGTAAATATCCTTTCTCCTCTTCATCGTATCTGGGAACTCATCTGCTGGTAGGCAGACCCTGCTTGTTCGGAACTTCTTTCCAAATTATCAAGCCATCCTTTGCTGGCATTAAATTCTCCAGCTTCAGAGCATTCGCTGACCTTTGCTGTAAATTGTCATATATTGACATTGCTTCTCCTCAAATCATATTAGAATCTGCAGATATGCTTTTCTTACAGTAATTTACCATCCACTTTGTAACAAAAAATCCAAGGATATTTTTCAAAACCTGCAAGATTTTGAGCCT
Organism: Galagoides demidoff; assembly: GCA_963574575.1. Lineage (NCBI taxonomy): Eukaryota > Metazoa > Chordata > Mammalia > Primates > Galagidae > Galagoides > Galagoides demidoff. The sequence continues at coordinate 1,430 of CAUYQV010116247.1, forward strand.
CCTACCATAGCTCCAGTGACAGCTTTACACATTTCCTTTGCTTTTTTACTGTGAAGCTTACTCTAGATTCCTTTATCTGAAACGGTAGCGGTCACAGGTGTAGTCCTCCATCTCAGGTAGCTATCAAGCAATTTGACTTTTTCTCATATTGCCATGACTTTTCTCTGCTTCTGGGAGCACTTCTAGCATCATGAGAGGCACTTTTTATGAGTCCAGTGGTGTTATTCAAAGCATGTAGCATGGCACTAAACTTGAAGAAAAATACGTGAGAACCACAAGTGATCATTTTTTACTAGAATAGCCAATTTACTGGAAAGACAAACTGTTGTTCCTGCGGAGATGATTAGCATCACAGGGCATTTTAAGGGGATATTTGCAATACTTGAGTTCCTTGCAATAACAATAGGAGGCAGCCACAGAATAATTACAGTTGTATGTACTGCAGTTACTATCACAAAGTTTTCACTTAATAGGGCACAGTTACGTTTGTTGCTATAGATTTCCCTTTACTGCTTTTGTTTTATTTCAAAAAACTGCTTTTTCTTCCATTTCGTTTTGAAATATATTCATTTCTTCTGTGATATTTTTAATAATCCATTGGTTATTTAGAATACTCTTTACTTTTTAGTAATTTAGAAATTTAACAGAAATATTATTATTTTGTCATTATTACTATCGATTTATAATTTAATTTCATTTTTACCAGAGAACATGTGTGTCATTTGAATGAGTTAAAATTTATTAAGACATGTTACTATACAGGCAACCATGTATTCTAGGACAGTGAATGCTCCCTATTGACAGGAAAGGAATATGCATTCCAGAGCTGAGCATAGTAATGACAATTAGGCCAGCTTTTTTTATTTCTCATTGTAGTTTTTTGCATTTCTCTCTCTCACTTTTTTTTTAATTAAATCATACTTGTGTACATTAATGCACTCATGGGGTACAATGTGCTTATGCCAGCTTTTTGGATAGTGGTTTTCTAGTATTCTATATCCTTTTTTTTCCCCTTCCTTTTTCTATCAACGACTAAGAGTGTGACATTAGAATCACCAACCCTTTATGGAATCTTCTGCTTCTCCGTTCACTTCTGAATGTTTTTATTTCCTGTGTTTTGAGGCTCCATTCTCAGACACATCCACACTTCAGGTTTTATGGCCTATGTTTAAATTACCTATCATTGTTCCTCTTTTTTGCTAGTTACGCTGCCATAAATTCTCTTTGTCTCATCTATCTATAAGCCATATCCTTTTGTTCATGCTTAATTGTGTAGACTACGTCATTTGCTGCTTTTTAGTTTAATCTTTCAGTCCCGTTACTTAAAAAGATGTTATTCTTAAGCAACAATGAACTTGACCTCACATTTTTATACCCAGTCTCATAATCTGTCTCATAATTGAACAATTTAATTTTTTTTACAATCAATTGAATATTAATACTCTAAATAATTATTTAAGAATTTCATTTAAACTTGATGTTTCAGTATTTTCACAGGTAAAATGAGAATAAATACCTCAAACCAATGGATTTAAAGATGAATTAAGTTAGACAGTTTATGTAAAGTGCCTAAGTGTATTCATATGGTAAGGATTTACTGATAACTATATGTATTTTTATAAATTTTACTGTATAGAGTCAGGACAGTAATACTCCAAGACCTTAAGTATTCTGAGTACTATATTTTAATTTGCATTTGTGCTAATACTTTGCTTATTACCGGGTGGAAGCTGAGTCTCACACAGAGAAAAATAGTGGCTAAAAGTCATTCAGATACATTACCCCTGAAGCAGAGGCAATAGAAACTAGCCCTTTATTTTTCAGATTATCTTATGAAGCTAAAAAAAACGTGGTTAGTTAGGAAAACTAATGTTTTCAGATTTCTTAATACATGTATACACATTTACGAATAGGAAATTATTGAAAATAGCTTATTTAAATGTGTATTGTCAAAGTACTAAGTATTAAAGCTATATATAACATGATACAAAATGAATAGCCATTTCCCTGGCTTCAACAGGGAAACTCTTAAACTTACATATGTGTTAAGTTCTTCATGAACCTTGAATAAATTTTATATAAATCAAATTTACAAATTTATGCACATTTCTACATGCAATAACTGGTGGCATGAATGAGGTCATCCACATACCATCTCAACTCAAGAAGGAGGGAAATACCAAGTACAAATTTAGGGCAGCAACAAGTTTACTATTCCTTTATAGATAAATATATATAGTTTCTCTTTTCATTTACTTTCTCCCTTTATTACACTCTTGTGATTCCTCTTTCCTCTATTTTTTAATTGATAAAATATTTAAATTTACTTTGTCTAAGTTATTTTCATGCTTTCTTAACTTATATGAATTGTAAAAAATGTGTAAAAATATTTTGTTATATAGAAAATAGCATCCGTTACACATGGCATTATGTGGTAATAACTCAAAAAGCCAAGGCATATTCTCACATGGCATCACTGCCAAATCGGTTTCCATGCTGGTAAATGGAAGAATGATTGATTTGCTGCTGCCTCAAAATCTACAGCCTTTTATGTCCTGAGGGTGACAAGATGTCTCCATAGCAAACTTTTCTTGCTAATAAAATAATGCAGAAAGGAGAATAAAAGGAACTCTGATGAGAATGATTTTCCTAGACAAGAAATCAAACAAACTGCTATGGAAGAGAGAATCAAAATAACAGATGAATCTTAAAATGCAAATGTATTATCCATGCAAAATATGTCTAGGGAGGGCCAAGGAGCAGCTGGACCTGTAAAGTGGCAGAAAAGAGATTTAAATGTGGAGAGGGCAATAAAAGACTATTTTTATGTATTTATCAAGTAATAACAGACTTGAATCCCCAGACATAGACTGTAAGTGTAGAGACAGGGTCTGAAAGGACGTCAAACTTGAGAACACAGGGTCACGGAGCAGAGTAAATGACGGCTGAGCTGAGGTCCTCCCTCTGCGGACACGGCTGCCGTGTGGTGAGGACATCACCTTTGACACGCCACATCCTGGGATCTAAGAGCATCTGGAATTGCAAAGAGCCAGTTCGAACAATTTACAGGCCTTTTTATCCCTTAAAGTGAAGGTGGAATTTTCAAAGCAGACATTTTCCTAGAAATATATAAGCTGGAAAGAATTAAAAAGGCAGTTGAGGAAATCATCACTAGAAAAAAACATTATTAATTATTACATTTGTAAAGGAGCTTTTATTATTACACATGTTGTGTTTTGATATAGGCATGCATCGTGAATTAATCAAATCACCGTAATTGGGGTACGAATACCTTAAGCATTTATCATTTCTTTGTGTTAGGAACATTACCATTCCAATCTCTTAGCTAAAGTATGCGCTAGCTTATTGTTGATTACGGTCACTTTGTTGTGCTCTCAAATACTATTTATTCTATCTATCTAGTTATATTTTTGCATCTCTTAACCATCCCCACTTTATCCACCCTCCCCATTCCCAGGCTCAGATAATTCTCACTTTACTGTCTGTCTCCATGAGATCAATTGTTCTGATATTTAGCTCTGACATGTGAGTGAGAACAGGCAAGATACATCTTTCTGTATTTGGCTTAATTCATGTAACGTAATGTTCCCCAGATCCATTCATATTGTTGTAAATGGCAGGATTTCATTATTTTTTGTGGCTAGATAATATTCCATTGTGTATACATACCTCAGTTTCTTTATGTATTTATTCCTTGATGGACACTTAGATTGATTTCAAATCTTAGCTATTGTAAATAATGCTTCAATAAATCTGGAAGTGCAGATATCTTTTTGAACATCCTGAATTCCCTTCCTTTCAGTATATTCCTAACAGTGGGATTGCTGGGTCACGTGGTGGTTCTATTTATAGTTGTTTGAGGAACCTCCATACTGTTCTCCACATTAGTTTCACTGACTTACCTTCCCGCCAACACTGTACAAGTGTTCCCCTTTCTCCATGGCCTTGCCAGCATTTGCTATTGCCTGTGTTTTTGATCAAAGATTTTTAACTGAGGTAAGATGATATCTCATTGTAGTTTGGATTTGTATTTCAATGGTTTACATTGACGATTTACATATATTCTTTTGAAAAGTGTCTATTTAGATGCTTTGCCCATTCCTCATTATATGATTTTTTTCCTATTGAGTTGTTGGAGTTCTTCATACATTCTAGTTATAGGTCCCTTGTCAGATAGGTAGTTGGCAAATATTTTCTCCCATTTTGTAGAGTACTCCTTTCCTTTGCTAGTTGATTGTTGTACAGAAAGTTTATAGCTTGATGTGATCTCATTTGCTGATTTGGTTGCCTGTGCTTTGGGGGTATTACTCTAGAAGTCATTGCCCAGTCCAATGTCATGAAGAATTTCTCCAAAGATGTGGGGTCTAAAGGGCTTACAGAACAATCTGCACACTGCTAAAGGAATGAGTTAATATAAGGATCTTTCTCCAGGGCATGTATAAAGGCTTTATTGAATTCAATATACAACAAATGATTGATATTTTAAGGAGAAAAGATAAGTATGCATATAAACTCAGAGGACCTTAATAGATAATAGTCTCTGAAAATAAAATAATGATGTAATATAAACAAAGTATGAAAACTTGTCACCTTCAAAGAAATTCTAGAAGACAAATTTAAAAACTAAGGCAGACTTCCAGAGAGGAATAAAAACATTAAGTGAGAATTTCAAAATATTTTCTGCAATAAAAAGGGAACAGGATACAAAGGCTTTATTATAAAATAACTTTGAATATTGTTTTATATATTTATTCTTTCTTGAATCTTTATGAACACCACCTTCCTAAGCCTCTGATGTTTGTTTTCACATGTGTACTCATTCTGAATTTTAAATACTTTATTTTGGGTTCAGTGGACTATTGTTTAATGTCTTAAGTGGGGAACTTATCAAGCAAATGCAGATACATGAGGAAAAGTTTAAGAAAATGATCAATGATGACTCTGTAAAAGGTTGCTTCAAATTGATTATTCATTTCAATTGTAATTTAGTTGCTTTTAAAAAGAAAGGTATCTGCTTATTCTCCACGGAAGCAGGGGCATGTTTTTTTGCCTTAAAGAAATATAAGCAAACTGAAGATGGCTGACCAGAGAAACTAGCTGCCAGATTATCACAGAAAGAAGGGAAAATTTTAGATGAGAAAAATAAACAAACAAAAAAACTTAGATAGGGTGTAATTCTAAGGGAAAAGTGCCAGAATCTATCAGAGATTCCATAGGAAGAAGAGGCAGAGAAGAACAAGAAAGACCAAGCTATCAGCAGAGATCAACAAAGGGTAGGAGGGGTGGTTTTGTTTCTCCCTTCTTCAGATCTCTGGCAGTCAGCAGGCTCCCCAGCTGCTGGAGAGCCTTTCTACCTTCACGAGCCCAAAAACTACTGTCTGCAAGAACTAGGAACACTTCTCGTCACCACAGACCCAAGCTTCTCCATCCACCGTGAGCATTTGACCTCCCCAGGAGGCTTCAACCCCTCAGCTTTATCTTGCTCATTCTCACACAAACATTTGCCAACTCTGGCCCAGATCGTGGGAGCCGTAGGGAACAGGTATGTCCTGGGGCATCTGCATGAGACCAGAGTTTGGACGTTTAGGGTGAGGAGCCTTCCAGAGAGAGAAACAGAGGTAACAAAAGTGCTAGCTTTTCTCCATTCAAACGATTTTTCTTCCCTCCCCCTCCCTTGCTCACACCTGCTGAGGGAGATGATGGAGCTGAGGCTCGCTGAAGGGACTGTCAGCCTTCTGAAAGCGCATCAACACACCAAGGCTTCCACTGAGAGTGGAAGCACTAATCAGTCTTCTAAAAGACCTGCAGCAGACTAAGGGGTGCTTGGACTGTGAGCTCTTTGCTCACTGGCCCTTCCTGGAGCTGTTTGTCTGACTGCTGTATCAGAGCAGGAAACACCCACAAGTAAGAGGTAAAGGGACATTGCACCAGCTTAAGCACTCCAAAGGCAACTAAGAACCAACACACTTCTCCCTGGCACAGGGGGGATTTATCTTCCAGGACCCAGGGACAGGTCAACAGGCCAGATCCCATATTCTCAGCACTTGACTATGTTGCTCAGAAGAACCAAGAGGGGAATTAATCTCAGGAGGCGAGAAAACCTACTTGGGTAGAACTTAAAGGAGCAATTAGTCAAGAAAAAGGAATAAAGGTTATCCAAGTCAGGATAGAGGAAGTCAAACTTTTGCCTTTTGCTGATAAAACGATCTTACATCTAGAAAACTGCCAAAACTCCAATAAGAGACTCCTGGAATTCAGCAAAGTCTCAGGTTACAAAATTAATATTATGCCTATACACAAATAACAGTCAAGCTGAGAGTCAAATCAAAGATTGAATACCATTCACAATAGCTACAGAGAAAATAAAATAGTTAAGAATATACTTAACCAAGGAGGTAAAAATTTTATACAAAGAGAACTATGAACCGCTGAGAAAAGAAACAGCACATTACACAAACAAATGAAAAAATATCATACTCATTGATTAGTTAAAATGTGCATACTGATTTACAGAGTGAAAGTAATCCCCTAAGAATACCAAACATCTATCTCTCAGATCTATTACACATAATTGTATGCTTCATTTGTAACCAGAAAAGAGCCTTGGTTGCCAAAAAATCTCAAAGAAATAGAATAAATTTGGAGGCATCAGATAATCAGAATTCAAACTATACTACAAAGCTATAGTAACAAAAACAGCATGGTATTGGCACAAAAATAAAAACATTGACCTATGAAATAGAACAAAGCACCCAGATATAAAACTTTCCAAATACAGTGAACTGATTTTTGGCAAAGAGTAAACAGTATCGACACCAGTATCGACCAATAAATGGTACAGGGAATATTTGATAGCCACATGCAGAAGACTTGAAAAGGATCCATATCATTCATCATTTATAAAAATTAAGTCAACCTTGCCTGCATCAGGGATAAGGTGTGGGCATGTGAAGGTGTCAGTTCGGAGACTCATCAAGAAACCCCTGAGTTTTGATTAGCTGGATGACTGTAGCACAAGGTACACCCATTTTATATATGTATTGGGGTTAATAAAATTGAGATTCTCTTACACTTGACAAAGATAAACATCTCTTAGGCCAACATGATGCATGGGACACGTTCTCTTACCCATACCCATCCTCCCACTGCCTATAATTTAAATCGGAGAGAAATACGTTTGCACATATTTATGTAAGTTAAGAGATGAATATCCATAATTTTATTACCAGAAAAGAGACCCAATATACAGTCTCATAAGAATTACGTCTGTGGTAGCCATTCTTCTACGTTTTTTCCTACCTCCATGGATTCTCCATTGCTTTTGTTCTTTCTTTTATGTAGTATGAAGACTATGTTAATTTGAGAGGAAAATATATTTATCTGTAGCAACATTTGAAGAAGGAAAGAGGATTTTTCCTGCCAAAGTTGTCAGAGAAGCATCCTCCCTGACCTGAGTTTTGAACACCATTTTGAAACAACTAAGTACTAGAGGTAGAATTTTAAGCCTAATCTTTAGATACTTTTACATTTCATTCTGAGTTTACCAAGTAGAAAATAACATGCCCTGACCAATGTGTCTGGACTGTTACTAGACAGACATAAATCCGCCTTCGGATCTCAGTAATAATGACCATCAAATCCAATGTGTCTGCTGTTTAGTTTGTGATTGGTCTCATTATCTACAGAAAGTTGTATCTTGCTTAAATAAACTAGACTGTGTTTGAAAGGGAACAACTTGATATCTTCTTTGGTGTTTTATATACAACATAAACTCACTAAATTATTTTAAGCCATCTCCTCTGCACATGTAAAATCACCTGTATGCATCTACAAAGTTCTTCATTCCAGTGTCAATATCTGTGCACTTGTTTAGATTTACAGCTCTGTCAGACATAACTCACATATATACCATAATAGTACTTGTGTTGATAATGATCTTGTTTGAAATATTTTGCAAGGATGAAAGATGTAAAATTATAACAACTCTGAGGTTTTTGAAGCTTATATATCTCAAAATAAACTAGTTAATTTCTCTCTTTATGTACCAAAGAAGTCTATCTAATAACACTTGGCAAAAGTCAAAAATAACTTCAGTAATATGTCCATTAGTTTATTTATTTATTTATTTATTTATTTATTTATTTATTTATTTATTTACAGTTTTTGGCCAGGGCAAGGTTTGAACCTACCACATCTAGTATTTGGGGCTGGTGCCCTACTCCTTGAGCCACAGGCACCGCCCATTAGTTTAAAGAGGAAAGCAACTCTGATAAGGGGGTGGAGGGGTCCTTGAGGGCGAAGGGGCCTTTCGAGCTGTTGAAAAGGTCTGTTCTTCGCTGTCCTGGGAGACATCACTCCTCACACAGCGCTGGTCCACAAGGCCTCTGCAAGGCACAGAGACATCAGAAGTCCTGTCTACTCTTAAATCTCGGATATATAGGTTTGTCTGCTTTGTAGTGAGTGAGGAGCAAACAATTGCAAAACAGGTCCAGTTGGTCACTTGCCTCAATTCATAAGTAAGTGAATATGGGTATCATTTTTTACATTTGCTGGGGATAGATTTGTGGTAACTTTCCCAATCTGCTAAATAGTACTATTCAGTATTAATAGAAAAACACACTTTTAAAAACCTCTTAATTTAGTCTTAGAACTTAAGTAGTAAATGTAGAGATGGTAATGTTTCATTGCTCTGAAACGTAAATTTTAAATGATTTAATCTAAGTGAGAAATTCAAATTACTAGAACTTTTTTTTAAAAAACACTTTCATAGGAATGGTAACAAATTAAAAAATAAAAAAGAATTATACCAACATTGAAGGGCTCTTGTTTTAGTGATGAAAATACCCAGTAACGTACAAGAAGAGCATGTACATTGAGGTAGAGCTAACAGTTACATCTTAACTTATATTGTGATCTTCTTTCTCAATAACCTTTGAGAACATTGTCTAAAATCACAGGGCTGCAAATTAATATGAAATAGTATCAATCCAATGTCAAGTAGGGAGATATTCTCTCAACTCCCTTCCTATTTGTAGGATTTTCTATTATTCTAATATTGCTCTCTCTCTCTCTCTTCTTTCTGCCAAGGTTTAGATTTAAAATTATGCTCTCTGATTATGCTTCAGTAGATTTAAAATTGCTGAATTCATATGTTATGATTTCACATGGTCAGTCTTTGATGGGAGATTAGTTTATCCTCCATTGCCTTCAAAGTGAACTTTGACTAAAGTATTTCTAATATAAAGTTCAATGTAAAACCACAGATTGTCCCATTATCTTAAAGGACTGAACATTCTTATCTTTCTCTTTTAGCTGCAGTTAGTGTTTAAATGACCTCAATTCTATGGTCATAAAGACATTACCTTCAAAAGAGAAAGAACTTTGTATTTTCTTTTCTTACGAAAATTGGATTCATTGGAACCACTTTAAAATGGGTTTAATACCAACTATCAATTCCCACTTGATTTTTGAGGTTATTGTACAAAGTAAATTCATCTGATTCAAACTGTTTAAAACTTCTTGAATCAGAGCTAGCTTAACCTGAAAAGCTAATACACTCTAAAATGTTCTAAAGTTTTATTTTCTGTTTTAATGCCATGACTATAAAGCAAGGTCCTTTTTTAAAGAAAACGTAATCTCTCTTTAAAATTTGCAAATTGAGAAAAAATTCCTATAACTCTCTATTGAAAACAATTGGCTTTGTTTAGGTTTTGTCTATCTGGAATTAAAATTTGCTCAAAAGTGAACAAAGAAATCTGTAAGTAATAAACTATTAGACTATAATCACAAAAAAATGACATTTTTGTATAGGCAAATTACAAATAGCTATGTAAAACTCACATAGTATATAAAATTAATTTGTATCTTTTAGAAACTATCAATTTATTATTAGGACCATAAATTATGTAAAATACATCAAATAAAATTTTCTCCATTTTATCAGTTGGCCAAAGGTAGAACGGACTCCTAAGTGGAACCTTTAAGATCAACTTCCTGAAGTATTTAGACCCCATTGGTAGTAACAGGATAACTATTCCACCTTTTAGGATTTAGTCAGACTAGTATACTCCATAATCACTATTACAATAAAAAAACAGGACCCCTAGGAGAAGATCCAGAAAGAGAGTCTGCGTTCCAGCCAATGCTAGGATTTGAATGTGTCTCCCAAAGTTCACATACTGGAAAGTCAACCCACAAATCAACAGTGTTGGACAGTGGGGCCTAAGGAGAGATGATTGAGTCTTGTGGGATCTGTCCTTATGAATGGATCAATGTTCCTATCACTGCAATGGCTGCATCATCAAGGAAGTAGGCTTGCTGGGGACAGTGCTGTCCCCTCTCACAGGCACGCTGTCCTGCTCTTCCACCCTCTGCTGTCAGTGGCTGCGTCATCAGGGGAGTGAGCTTGCTGGGGACAGTGCTGTCCCCTCTCACAGGCATGCTGTCCTGCTCTTCCACCCTCTGCTGGCAAGCAATGCAGCAGGAAGGCTCTGAACAGCAGGCGCCTCCACCTTGCACTTCCCAGCAAGTTGCTTACAGCTTACTTACAAACGTCTCTCCTTTATAAGTTACTTAATTTTTGATATGGATGTCATGTATTTATTTCATTGTGACTATTTTCAGACTATCTCCCCATTGATGAAAATGATAAAATTTTAATGCCAAGACCTTCATGATGGGTAAACCAGCAGCAGTGAATGTCCGAACTTATATCAAAATCAAGATGAAAAGGGCTAATGACAGTCGCTGCTGCTGCTGTCTGTGTTGAAACTTGAGGGATGCAAGGCTAAATTTGTAGAAATATGCGATGGTGACTCCATTTTCCCCTCCCTTTCTACCCTCCTGTACACAACACGTTAGGAGTAAACTTTTGTGCCACCACTGCACTCGCCTAAAAATGTTATTTTCACCACATCCTGCTTTTAATATTGGAAAGAACTATGCATAAAAGTCGACCTTCAGTAATACTTGATATGACCTTTCTGCCCTCAATTTATTGTGAGTCTCTCAGAAAATTAATTTAACAAGACAGATGTGAGAAGTCCGCAGATGGAACCAAAGGTGGCACACAGGCTTTATTAATCTGTTTGTGTTGATTAAGTTAAGCTTTAAAATGGTATGGGCCTTGGAGAGTAAGCTGCTCACTGGTGAGTTTTAGATTACTGGATGTGAAATACTATGGGAGATAATTTTAAAGTAACAATTTATTTGAAAAAAGACAGAAATTCCAGGCTATGTTGATCAAGGGTAGCAAAACAAATTTTTTTTAAAAATTGGAGAAAACTGATGGACAGAGAATGTATTGTTGGAAACCCAAGACACAGCCATCAGGATGACAGATTCGACAGAAAGAAGTAGCCAACAAATTCTAAGTCCTAATTTCTAAGGGTCAGTCCAGGGAAACCGTGGCTAAGTTAGAAACTTTAATGTTTATAGAAAAAGCAATTTTAAGAGGGAATTTGAAAATTCAACTGAAGTTCAAGAAATTCTGATCAACAATTTGTTTGAGATCCTCAGATAATACAGAGGAATGAGGTAAATTATAAAAATGGAATAAATCTAAAAATATAAAACAGAGGAATGAAATGCCCAGAGAGCAATAACTCCGGTCATAGGCAGAACTCTTTGACGCTCTTAAATGTGAATATGTAACTGAGCATCAAGAAATGATGCGCTCATCATTCATTTTGAATATTTTTTTCATTTACATACTGTTCATTTTTAAAATTATGTTTAATGTAAACAATCATGGCAGAGCATGGTGGCTCATGCTTATAATCTTAGCACTCTGGGTAGTGGAGGTGGGCTCAGGATTTCTGAGCCCAACCTGAACAAGAACAAGATATCATCTCTACTAAAAATAGAAGAAAAAAAAATAGTTGGGCATTGTGCTGGGCCTATTGTCCCAGCTCTTGGGAGGTAGAGGAAAGAGGATCACTTGAATCCAGGAGTTCGATACCACAGCACTGTAGCCAGGGCAACAGAGCAAAACTGTCTCAAAGGAAGAACAAAAAACTCTGTTCACAATAATAGCTTGTTGGGTGCTGTTATGTTGTAGATATGTAGAGGAAGCCGTGATAATCACTACCTGAAAAAAATCAAAGAAAATTGCTGGAAATGAATTCTGAAGAAAATATTCCTTAAATATGGATTCACTTGTTAATATAAGAGGTTTGTCAATCCCTGACATTTTCAATGTTATTTCACTTAGTATGATGAACATTTTCTGTTCCAGTGGTTATCTGTCTACATCACAATTCTGATGGCTCTGCAGTGTGTCATCATATCCCATAATGAATTTAATCTCACTTCTATCTTTTCATATGTTATTTGTGTTATCTTCATATTTTCATCCTTATACACCACACTGTGATAAACATCTGGTCGGCACTTTCTGCTCACTTATCCTATTATTTCAGAAGAGCATGCATTTTAGAAGACAAAAAAAGCTCATGAATCTCACAGTCATTCTTGTACTCACTGGTTGGGAAAATAGCCTGAAAATGGCAGAGTTGGGCACATGAAAGGGATTTAGTGAGCATTTGCAAAATGAATAAATTGGCCCTTAAAATATTTTGACGTTAAAGAGCATCTACACATATTTGAAAAGTATGTCCCTATTTCCTTTGCTCCCTGTATCTGCACTCGTTTATAAAGAGTTTTGTTGCTGTTGTTGTTATTGTTAAATTATGAAAGTTTTCCAATCATTTACTGGCAAGAGAAAGATGTGCTTGTATTATCAATACTCTACTCAAGATAATGCTAAGCCTCTTTCATAAAAACACAAGACATACGGTAACATTGTTTGAGGACCCACCTGTAGCCTTCCAAAAAACAGTCAAGAATGACATGTGGGTAGCAAGATGGAGCTAGGCCTGGTCAAAGAGGCTAAAAGGACAGGGCTGGAAAGAGGAGAAAGACCCTGAAAATGGTGTACAGGCAGGAGACCATCTAATTCCCACCCACAGGTCTCATGTGTGACCTGACTGGAGAATACATTCGGGACCCTCAGGTGTATTTATGACCTGCTTCTAGAAATAATGAATTTTTTTTGTTAACAGAGTGTATTTTCCTGCTCTTCCAGATGTATCAAAGATCTGAAGCATGGTCATTCACACATTGTGTCTCCAGCACAGAGAAAAGTGGCTAGAACACAGTAGGAACTCAGTGGAGAGCTGACTGATTGACCGTGTGGCCTGACTTCTCCTATCTGAATACCGTGTCATTTGGACATGCAGAGTTTCCACACTGCAATGATGTTAGAGCCCTACAGTGAGCCAATGGCGCCAACCACTGGCTGGACATCTTTGGTGGCCGTGTTTCCAGAACCCTCTTGATGTCGTCTTTCAGCTCCTGCTCTGCTCTAGAATCCGGGCACCACACTCGCCATGGTACCTTTATTTTACAGCCCTCTTGACCAAAGCCAATAATCTAGCACAGAATAACCCGAAAGAATCTCTTTATGCAGCTATTGCTAAAAACACCATTAATATAAAATTAACAATAATGTAATAGCAATGTCATTGTTGTGCTACAATGTAGGCTTAAGTATTATCAGTTGTCAGGGGTACACAATAGCAATACGGGACCAAAAGATTCATTGGATGTCTAATGCTTCTTGCTATTCCACTGCCACGTAGTACTACATAATATTGTGTCATAGTTAATATTAACGTCTAATGCAGTGGTTCTCAACCTGTGGGTCATGACCCACAGGAGCTGTATTAAAGGGCTGCAGCATTAGGAAGGTTGAGAACCACTGGTCTAATGAATCTGAACATAATTGCTGAACCGTTAATGCCTACTAATAATTAAATGAGTCAAGTTGAATGAGGGATCATAGTAAAAATGTCTTTCAAATAAGATGAGTATTTTAAAACCATAGATGCCAATTTTTTAATTTTTAAAATTTTTAATAAATACAGGTACATAATAGTTGAGTACATTTATAAGGTACATGCGATGTCTAATCTTTTGTAATTATTTCTCTTTTATGTTGGCCATTTATCCGTCTCTAGAATTAATCTTCACTGGAATGTCCTTAAAGAATTTACAGTGACTTTGGCAGGTATTTTTTATTCACCAAAGACACATACTATATGACCTCAAATTAATAAAAATAAAACTGTTGATTTTATAATTATATTAAAATTACCATCTTACATTTTCTGAGCAAGAGCTACCTTTATTCAAACATGCACAGACTTAGTTCTTCAGCAACTTTTTGGCTGTATTATCTAGAGAATAATGCACACATTATAAAGGAACTTAGCAAATTGTTATTTCATTTTTTTGTCAGTATTGTTAACATTGTATTTTTCCACAGTTCATTTGTGTTGTTACAGACCTATAACATTTATGGCCCGAAACGAAAACAATATGTACACCACGTTTTGACTTTATTTTCTCCCCTCCCCCAATCTTCCTCCATCTCAGTCATAGTCAGCTTTTTCTTCTTTCTCATTTTTATGTATTTTCAGGCTCACATATACAATTTACACTTCCTCCATTTCTATGAATATGTGGCGATATAAAATATTCAGAAATACAGCAGCATCAGCCATGTGAAGTGAGTTTATCATGTAGGTAGCTGATTTGGTTTTCTTTGCTTGGAAGATAACCTTCCCATTGACAAGGAAAGGGAGGAGGGATGGAGGGAAGGGGAGATAAAGAGAAACCAATAAAACAGTAACACCCACACAAGAAGTGTCTGAGTTGATACAGAGGGGTGGTATAATGGCTATTTTTCCCTCACGACTAAATTCAGTTAGAAATGTTTTGCTTGTGATATTTGGGAAAGAACATTTAATTCAAAGTGAACAATAGTGTTGCTAACAAATATGAACCCGAGATGCAACTCAGAAAGCAAAAATACCCTTTATATCCATTGTCTCCAAAGGTGGTCCCCAAAAGTATTTATTTTGTGGACAAAGAGAATCCTGAGAGAATATTTCTGGTTTCTCATGGCAGCAAATTATAGTAGAAAAAGAAAGGATTTGGACTGAATCCAGGGAACTTGGAACAGTACCATATTTTGCTCAAACTTTGTTTCCTATTCTGAAAAGTGGGGGGTATGCTAAACAGAGCAATGTGAGGATTAAAGGGGTAAACCCATGAAGAAATGTAGAGCTGGGCACATCACTGGGATTTTGTACATGTTAAGACATTAGCCACATTCCAACCTACTTCTCTTCCATAATCACCTCCCCTTCACATCAGGGAAATAACACAAATTGATTAGTTTTATTTTCAGCTATTTTGTTAAATTGGAGGTGAAATTCTCATAACAATTAGCCATGTAAAATGGACCATTCAGCGGAGCTTAGTACATTTGTGTTGTTACATAACCATCTTCTCTATTTTTAACATCTTCATTTCCCCCAAAGAACACAACCTCCCCCATTAAACAGCCACTTCCCATCACTGCCCTTCCCTTCCCACAGCCCTGAACAGCCAGTAACTTGATTTTAGCCCCTATGTATTTACATCTTGTGGATATTCCATAAAAATCGAGTGTGCTATTTTTGAGGTTCATCCACATTGGATCAGATATCAACACCTCCATCCTTTTAATGACCAAATGACATTTCCCTGCGTGTACATATTTTCTGTACCAGTTCACTCATTGGTGAACACTTTAGTAGTTTCCATCTTTGGACTACTGTAAATAGAGGTCTTAGGAACATTGATATATTATAAGTATACAAACAGCTGTTTTCAATTCTTCTTGTGTGCTTCCACCTCATTGAGAAATTACTGGGTCACATGGTAAATTATATCTTTAACTTGTTGAAGGCTGTCGAATTGCTTTCTATACTTGCTACATAATTGTAGTTTTCTAGCAATTATGTGCACATGAGGGTTCTAATTTGTTCACATTCCTGCTAATACTTGTTATTTTCTGCATCTTCTGCTTTTAAATATATATATATATATATATATATATATATATATAAATTATAGCACCAAAAAATGGGGTGTGAAGTGGTATCTTTTCTTTAGTTTTGCTTTCTACTTCCATGGGACTAATGATGATATTGAACAGCTTTTCATATGTTCATTAATCATTTTCATCTCCTCAATGAAGAAATGCCTATTCACATTCTTGTCCATTTTTTTTAATTGGGTCATTTGTTTTTACATTGTTGAGATCTCTGTAGGTTGCAGATATTAAACCATTAATGGAAATATGATTTCAAAATATTTCCTCCATTCTGTAGGCTATTTTTTTCACTTTCTTGATAAAGCCCTGTCTGGCAAAAAGTTATTACCTTTGATGATATTCAATTTATCTACTGTTAAATTTAATTTCTTGTGCTTTTGGTGTCATTGATAAGAATTTATTACTGAAATATGACTTATCTCTGTGATTTATGCTAAGAGTTTTGTGTGTATTTATGTGTATATACATATGTGTGTGTATGTATGCATGTAAGTAGGTATGTATGTATTTAGTATGCCTGATATGGTCCATAGCTCTCTTAAACTTGGTTTATTCTTTTTTTACTTTCATTATTTCTTCTTTTTTTCCAGGCTAGATAGTTATAATTGAACTTGAAGTTCATTGGTTCTTTCTTCAAAAATGCCATTAAAACCCACTACTCTATTTTTCATTTTAGCTATAGTATTATACATTTGAGTTCCCAAATCTCTGGTTCCTTTTCACAGTTTCTATATCTTTCTTGGTGACATACCATTCTCCTGGTTCACTTACTTCTTTGTTCCCAGTTTCTTTTCAAGCATAATGAGAATATTTCATAGTTGATTTGTTTAGTAATTCCAATGTTTATACTTCTTCAGGGTAGCTGTTAATTCCTTCTCGGTGCAAATCAGTCATTAATGTTTCTTAGCTTGCTTGCTTCAACATATTCAATAATTTGCTTAAAGGTAAACATTTTGAATTTTATTCTCTTTACCAGTCCACCCATTGGTGACCATTTCAGTAGTTTCCATCTTTTGACTACTGTAAACAGAGGTACTTGGGGATGCTATAGGAACTGCCCTTCTCCTTGGGAGCTGGTTTCCTTGCTTGCTGTGAAGTGGTAGTTGTTTGTTTAGTGCTTTTTCTACTTTGTTTTTGAAGGTCATTACTTTGGGTGTTCTAAGATTTCTGAAGTCTGTATTAATAATTTGTTAGGCCAGTGTTTTGACAGATATTTCTTAGAATGGTAAAAAAAGAAAGGGAAAAAGAGGGAAGAAAAGAAGAAAGGGAGAGAGGAAAAGAAAAAATAATAAAGAAAGAAAGGGAGAGAAACAAAAAAATAGACAGAAATAACTTTAAAAAGGAAAAAAGAAAGAAAGGGAGAGAAATGAAAAAAGTAGACCAAAATAACCTTAAAAGGGAAACAAGGAAATAACGGTCTAGTCATTGCCTCTTGGCTTTTTCTGGGTTAATCCTTCCACACTTTTCCAGGCCATTTATAACGCTAACTCAGCCTCATTTCCTGTCTGCTCTGAGCTTAGGGATTGACCTGAGGTGAAATCTTGGGGTTTTCTGGGTTCTCTCCCAGCCTGCACCCTGCCTGAGTGGGTGGGTAGGTAGCTTTCCAAATTCCCCAGCACACAGAGCTGCTTTTGATCCCTTCCATCCTCAGATCCACCATCTTCTAGGCTATCACCCTCCTGGATTTTAGTGTCCCCTTATCTTACCTGAAATCTTCACCTTACAACATTTTTAGGGAATGCCTGATGTTTTTCTGCCCTGATCGAATTCCAAAGTGAGCAAAACAAAGGCAAGCTCCTTGAATCAGTCATTCAGGCAGCACGCAGAGTGCTTACAACATCAGAAACACAATTTTGGGGAGGAAGATCTGCTGTGCACCCCCCAGGCCCAGGATCAGGGTCCCACACTGCAAATGTGGGCTGCTGTCTTCACGAGGCCCCTAGAAAGGGCATGCAGAGGTGGGGAAGGGACGCAAACCAGTGTCAAGCTTTCCTATTATTTTTGAGTGGCCTATTTTTTTATTCAATAGTTTCCTTTGTTATTATAAACATGTAATTATTTTTCAGAGTTCTGATAATTAGATTTTGCTTAGTTTGTCAACGTTCCTGTAGAGGGAGGAGTTCTTAGAGCTTCCTGCTGAAGTATCTTCATGGAGGTCACTCTTACACCTCATATCGGTTGCAAATATAATGAGAAGGTATACGTACATATATCTGTAGGTTATTAAGTATGTTATGTGTATGTACATTTTTGTACATCATTCAATATTATATAGTTGACAATTTTATGTAGTTCATGACAGTGAAATAATTTGAGATGCTGGAGAGATATTTTTAATTATTAATCTATAATTACCATGGAATTCATGGTAGATAACTTTCTACTTAATACTATCAGTTATTTATTTTGCCTCTAAATTCTCAATTGAATAATATACGCATGCTGTATTTCAGAGCACTTGTGTAACCTAAGTTTGTCCTGTAGATTCATGCCAGCTATTTTCAGCATTAACCTCTCTTTATTCTCAGGAAGCAAACAGGACTATGCTTTTTCACATCATCATTCAAAAACGTCATTGATCCTATTATGAAATGTATGGAAGACAGTTTCTTCCATAGATTGACAAAACAGAAAAGTATTATAGTTGCCTTTGAATCGCATGACTCCTGAGAATACGAAAACCAAGTTATACATTCTCAATAAGCTAGCCTTAGCACTAAGAACTATTCATTTATAAAAAGTAGTGTGCAAAAGCCTTTACATTTCATTCAAACCATAAATAAACTTAAAATAAAGATCTGGTTTATGTGAAGCATTTAAAAATAAACTCAAAAATAATTTCCTATATGAAACATTTTAGTGATTTCCTTTCCGTCCTTTTTTTTTTTTTTTTTTTTGCAGTTTTTGACTGGGGCTGTGTTTGAACCCGCCACCTCCCTCCCGCATATGGGGCTGGTGTCCTATTCCTTTGAGCCACAGGCACTGCCCTCCTTTCCATCTTATTGTAAAATTTTGTTGCATACATGAGCAAAGCATTACCTAGTATTAAGAAATTACACAAAGAGTGTATTTGATCTTTCACATCTTTTGTACACATGTTGTAAAGTCATCTTTAGTCATATTTCATTCATAATTATGTGCTAAAAATAATATTCCATAAATAAACATTAAATCAAATTCCATAGAAATTATAAGAAATTCTAATAGTCTATTTGCATTCAATTGATGGAGATTTTCCAAAATTTGGGCTATAAAAATGTTCCTGACAATTGAAAGAAATAGCCCCTTATAATTTTATTCTATCAAGTAATGGTATGCTATCAAAATATTTAATTATTAATTACATATAATACATACATGTAAACCTTGGCATATAGTAAAAATGAAAAAATGCTTCTGATAAAACAAATCAATAAATGAGAAATAGTTAACAAATAAGTCAATAAGTTAAGAAAACACATAATGCAATTCTCCTTACTGTAAGTCAACTTTATACTGAATGGGAAAAGGTTGAAAACAGATGCCCACTCTTACCACTTCTATTCAACATAATGCTGGAAGTTCTATCCAGAGCAATCAGGCAAGAGAAGGAAATAAAAGCCATCTAAATTAGAAAATAGCAAGTCAAATTATCCCTATTTACTCATGATACGATCTTATATTTTTTTAAAAAAAGATTCCACCAGAAGACTATCATAATTAGATTACCAGAAGAATTCATGTACCAGATTCGATAGGTGAAAAATGCAGGATACACAATGTAAAAAAAAATTAGTAGCATTTCTACATTAATAAATAAATATCTAGTTGAGAACCAAATCAACAAGGCAATCTCATTTACAAGGACTACAAAAAAGAAAAACTAGGAATATATTTAAGTGAGGAGGCAAAAATTACCTATACGATAAACTACATAGCATTGAGGAAAGACATTGTAGATGACACATCTAGAAAAACACCCCATGCTCTTAGTTCAGAAGAATTAAAATTGTTAACTTGACCATATTTCCCAAAGCGATCTACAGAGATGATGCAATTTCTGTCAAAATAACAATTTCTATTTTTACAGAACTGGATGAAACAATCCTGAAATTCATATTGAGCCATATAGAAGGATTAACCAAAGCAACTCTAAGTGAAAAGAACAAAGCTGGAAGCACTGCGTTACTTTACTTCAAATTATATTAATCCTGAAAGCCTGCAGCAACCCAGACAGCATGGTACTGATATAAAAATAGAAACTGATCAATGGAACAGAATAGAGAGTCCAGAAATAAACCCACATCCTTACAACCAACTCATCCTTAACAATTACATAAGTTGGGGAAAGGACATACTTTTCAATAAATAGTTCCAGGAAAACCGAATTGCTAAATACAGAAGAATGACACTAGAACTCTATCAGCACAGACAAAAATCTCCTCAATGTGAACTAAAGACTTCAATGTCAGACCTGAAACTACCCAGGCAGTCCCCAGGTTACAACAGAGGTAGGTTCTGTAGGTCTGTTCCTAAGTTGAATCTGTATGTAAGTCTGGTACAGGTCCATTTACCTATTGCCTGTGACAGCCTCCATTCCTAAGTGTGAGTTATGTCTAAGTCAAATGTTTGTGACTCAAGGACTGCCTATAAAAATACTAGAAGAAAACCTAGGAAAAACTCCATTGCACAGTGTTCGAGGCAAACAATCCATGACTAAGTCCTCAAAAGCAAAGGCAACAAGAACAAAACAAAGAAATGCAATTTATTTAAACTAAAACACTTCTGCACTGAAAAACTGAATAGACAACCTGCATAACGGGGGAACATATTTTCAAAATATACATCTGTCAAGAGTCTAATATCTAGAATCTATAAGAAATTCAAACCAACTCAACAACAACAAAAAACAATTTCATTAAAAGTGGGAAATAATATGAATACAGATTTTTAAAAAGACATCTACAAATGGCAAACAGTTACATGAAAAATTGCCCAACACAGTAATCATTGGAGAATCAAATATTAAACCCACGAGGAGATATCATCTTACCTGAGTCTGAATAATTATTACTAAAAATTCAAAACCTAACAGACATTGGTAAAGATAAGAGAACTCTTATACATTGTTGGTGGGAATATAAATTAGTATAACCTCCATGGAAAAGAGCAGGCAGACTGCTCAAAGAACCATAAGTGGAACTCCCATTCGATCCCAATACTGGATATCTACCCCAAGGAAAAGAAATCACGTCTCAGAAAGATATCTGCATGCTTGAGTTTAGTGCAGCAATATTCACAACAGCAATGATAAGAATCAACCTCAGTACCCATTAAATTATAACTGGATAAACAAACGTGATATTTACATACACAGTGGACTTCCATTCAGACGTATGAAAGAATGAAATCTTGTCTTTTGCAGCAACATGGATGGAACTGGACGCTGTTTTCTTAAATGAAACAAGTTAGAAAGAGAAGAAAATTATTGTGCGTTCTCACTGATAAGTAGAAGCTGTATAATGAGTACACATGGACAAAGAGTGAGGACTGATAGACCTGGAGACTCAGAGGATGAAGACGTGAGAGGGGAGTGGGTGAGGGGAAGTTCCTTAATGGGTGCCATGTATGTTATTTGAAGGATGGACACCCTAAAGGTCCTGATGTCAGTGCTATGCAGGCAACCCAATTGTACTTACAGTTTACATGCCACAAACTTATAAAAATAAAAATGTAATAAAGTTAAAAATTTACCTTGTATTTATAAATAGAATCTACCTGTTATTTTCCTTCCATTTTTCAAAATGTTAATTTTATAGTACTCTGTTTATTTTAAACTCTTTCTCATGGACGAACTGCTTAAATAGGGCCAATCTTAAAAGGATTGGAGTAGTTTTATCTACAATATGTAGACAGATAAAATTGACCTCTAGACGCTAATCTCTGCAAAATAAAATATTAAATATGCAAGAACATACGTTTTCCGCTCAGTATCATTGTATTTGTATTCAGATATAAGAACAAAACATCTATGGAACAGCTAAGGCATGCTAGTTTAGCTGTTGTCAGTGGCTCCCTCTAGTAATCCTAAGAAATCGCTGCCCTCATTTATGAGCCCAGATCCATTAAGGGAGTTTTTCTGTCTCATATTCATATAATGAGTGATTAACTAAGATCCAAATATCTCCCAGTCATTAAGGTGGACATTATACTCTGAAAGGAAAAACCCATATTCTTTTCACATTCAGGAGGTGAATGTCACACTCGAGTAGGTGGTACCTTGAAGGAATTTTCACGCTAGGAATGAAAGAAACAAAAAGGATATAATAGATCGAAGTTTAATTTAACTAAGGAACACAGAGTTGATAAATGGCTAATTTACAATATGCTTGTATTCTATTTTTAGTGAACATCATAAAAAATATATGTCATCAAAACTTATTAGGGCTGAAGTTAAGTACTATGAATAATGAGGTACTGTTACAAGGTGTCAAATCACTACTTTTAGCTAATACAGTTGAGTACGTAAAACAGAAGAGATTCAAATATATTCCCTCATGTCTTGGTTTACCAAATGGAAGAATTAACCACTGACAACAAAATCAAAGCTTACGTCCAATTATCTAGAATTTTTCTTATAAAACTGTTTTGTATTAATTTTGCTTTATACCACTGTGTTTACAGGGAATTCATTCATTCACCTCTCATTGCATAATATATATGTTTACTGTGTGCTTTGGAAAGAACCATAGATAACTGGGTGTTATCTAATTTAACCACTGCTAGAAAAAGAAATGTATAAAGGGGACTAAGAAGGACGGGAAAGAATCATCTTTGAACTCAAAGTTTTGAGAATTGTCAAGAATCACATCTCAGAAACCCTTTTCCTTACTTCCTTATCAGAATTAGCCAAGCCCATCCACCCCCAGCAACTTCTGTCCTTCAGATCACCTGGTTTATTGTCTGCTTAGCACTTACCGTTATTTTAGATTATCTTCTGTATTTCTTAATTTACCTCTGTGTGTTTCTATCTGGTCTTCTTTGGAATAGAAACTCTGTACAGAAGGTGAATTTATTTATTCCAATTCTGTGTACTTGGTTCCAACAAAACTTATTAAAACATCTTTAATGTTAAATACAAGTAAGTCCAAAAATGCAAAAATTCTGAACCTAGATATTCCGATGCCATTCTCTTTGATACTATGATCACATACTATCAAAATACAAGAGCTTATGTATTATGTACTACAAAAAAATATGGAAAGTGGTCACTTCTTGCAATTTCAAGGCAAATATTGAAACATTTTAGCTTTGGTAAGACTATTGATGAATCCAGAGCCAGTTTAATGGTCCTAATATGCAACAGAGTAGCAGACAGTCTGCAGAACCAAGGAAAATTAGTTTGCTGCTCAAAAATTGGGGAAATATTTTAGCATAGCTTTTGTGAAAAAAAGCAATAATAAGAGAATAAATATATGCCTAACAGGGTAGCTGAACAAGAGCGAATGCTTAGCTGAGGTTACACAGCAGGCATTGTTAGGAAGCACTGTTTTATTTATTCAACATCGGTCGAACCTTTCCTTTATTAACTCTCCTGTCCAATTTCTTCTTTCTTTATTCAGAATTTGAAACCTCTGTCCAAGTGGTCCATATTATTTGCTAGACAGCCACTTAAAGGCTTAGGGTATTAGAGGACTTTATATTTGTGCATAAATATGTAGCAGATGCTGCATCATTTCTTTGGAAATGGTTCTAAGTTATGAATGATTACTGAGTAACTTTATTTAGTAACAGTATATTTTTATAAGCATATCAAATTTTAGTGAGTTTATTCTTTAAAATACTTTAGAGACTCTAAAGTAGAAACCCTTGTTATAATAATTTAGCTTTACAATTCTTTCTTTGAACGTAAGTGAATCTACTTGAAGGCTCCATAAAACAAATTTATCAGATTCCACTATGTGATGTATATTTAATACCTTCTAGCACAGAGGCAAAGAAAAGCTTGCTCCATTTCTCCCCCCCCCCCCATCTTTAGGTCAGAGTCCCGTGCTTTCAGAAATGGGGGGAGAAAGTTGGACATACTGCTTGATTTATGTGCTACCCATAAGGGAAATTACAAAAAACATTTTAGTGGGAGAAATAGTTAAAACAATGAGAATAACTTGGAAAGAAGGGATAAAGAGCAGGAAGCTCGGGGCGGAGTATCTCACAATGACTGCGCGAAAGAGAAAAAGGCGGCCAAGGTCCTCCTGGGGTCCCCCGGAGCGACTACTCAGGTACGGATATTAAGAAAACTTTAATTTTTCTCTGAACCCAGATATTCTGATACCCTGTTCTCTTTTTCTTGGCACATAGTCTAATAGCAAATGAACTTTTTATACTATTCTCTGCAGCTAATCACTCTGAACTTATTTTCATGGACTATAAGTGTCTCAGAAAGAAACACAGAAAGGGCTCTGCACACATGGCACCAGCTCCCCTGGGCACCCCTCTCTCCCTCCCTGCTCACACACACATGGCACCAGCTCCCCTGGGCACCCCCCTCTCCCTCCCTGCTCACACACACGTGGCACCAGCTCCCCCTGCACACCCCTCTCTCCCTCCCCACCCTCTCTCCCTCCCTGCTCACACACACGTGGCACCAGCTCCCCCTGGGCCCCCTTCTTTCCCTCCCTGCTCACACACACGTGGCACCAGCTCCCCTGCACACCCCGCTCTCCCTCCCTGCTCACACACCTCCCCAGCATACTGACCCCTGGCTGTCCCAGCATGTGAGTGGCAAGCTCCTTTCCTGCTCTTCCCGCTGTCGGGAATACTCCCCTGCCACATAGCCCGTGACCTACTCCCTTCCCTCAGGTTTCCCCCAAAAGGGAGAGAGAAAAGGGAGTGGAAGTGTTAGAAGAAAAGCATATGCTGGGTACCTCGCCAGGGTCACCACTGCGGGTGGTGCCCATCCAGCCAGGGCCTGCCCAGAAGCGCTCAGAAGGCCTCCTGTGGCTGTCCGCTGCCGCCAGCTACCAGCCCCTGGGTCTCTGACAGTGCAGGGTTTCAGCTGAGATGGAGAAGGCCCCGGGGCAGAGAACAGGAAACAAAACCGGTGTTCCAGGTGAGATGCTATTAGCCACAGAGAGTCTGTCCTTGCAGAGAAGTCTCTGTGGCAGAAATCAGGAAGGAGGCTGGGGCAGCCACCCAAGCCCCCTTCTCCTCCTGTGTCCCTACAGATATTTGCTCACATACAATCACCCCAGTAAAAATACCTGGGCTCCCGCTTGCTCTGCCCCCATTTTGTTTTTTCTCTGTGGTTATTGAGCACACTTTGACATCTATCAGGGGCACACCACGTCTGTCAGGAGAAGAGCTACAGTTGCAGAAAATTAAAGACATAATAAGCCCACAACTGAGTTACTTAGCTTTGCCTTTTCCCACACACCTACAATTCTAAACAAAGTCAAAGACCAAACATGTTTTATTGTTGTCGTTGTTTAGCAGGCCTGGGCTGGGTTTGAACCCACCAGCCCCAGAGCATGTGGCCAGGCCCTAACTACTGAGCTCTGGGAACTGAGCCTAAGACACATTTTTTCTCTGGCAGATTGACCACCCTCCCCCCACCACCACTTGGCCTCCCTTGATACATATTCAATTAAATTGTGCCCCACTAATAAAATGTATTTTCTGTGAGAACACAAACTTTGCCCATGTTCTTAAATTTTCAATGACATGCCATCAGGGTGTAGAACGTGCCTGATCCAGGTCCACCTGTTGACCAAGGGTGGACGCCGCCCTCTCCTCCAGAGTCCCTGCCACCGTCCAACTTCAGCCTCGTGTTTCAGCACTTCGGTTCTCTCCTGCTTTTCTGTAGGGACCAGAAAGGTGGATAGGGGATTTCAAATGCATAAAACAGAACAAAATAAAACAAAAATTAAAGATGAAAAGAGAAATTCAGAAGTTACTAGGAAGAATTTCCAAAAAGAGAAACCTCCTCATTGTTTCAAAGTCCTAGACCCAACTACAGATGCAGACAGATACATTTACAATACGGCAGGGTAAACAGGGTGCATTGCCCTGGCATGGAAAAGGGGGGCATATGGGTACAAGTTCTCCAGAGAAGTGGGGTACAGAACCCACATCAGTACACCCCCACTCCCTGTTGGATACGGAGGTGCCCTGAGGACTCTGTGAGTGGCCCCAACCTGGAGAGGTTTTATGGAGCTCCTGGGTGGCTCGCCAGGCTCAGTAAGAAAGACCCCTCAGCAGAGCTCACCCTAAAGTGACTCATGTGTCCGGCCAGACCCAGCAACCACAGCTGCCCTCAGGAACCCGGGCACTGTTTCCTCCTTCCACGTGGACCCCCTCGACTCCAGCTCTCTGCTTTAACAAAAAGAAGTGGAGCAAGCAGTTCTGGGGCCAGAATATTTATTGCAGCCCAATTCATAGTAGCCAAGACTTGGAAACAGCTCAAGTGCCCATCAACCCATGAATGGATTAACACATTGGGGTACATATACACCATGAGGTACTATGCAGCCATAAAAAAGGATGGAGACTTCATATCTTTTATGTTTACCTGCATGGAGCTGGAACATATTTTTCTTAGTAAAGTATCTCAAGAATGGCAAAAAGTATCCAATGTACTCAATACTACTATGAAATCAATATATAATCACCTATATATTCAAATGAATGGTAAAACATAACTATAGTCCAGAAAGTAGAAGGAAAGAGGAGAGAGAAAGGAGGGGAGGGGAGATGTGGAAGGTGGGAGTGTATTTGGGTAACCTCACCTAATGTTTGTGATGCAATGGTATGTTTTAAAACTACTAAGAAATGAATATAATTGTGACGGATGGGTTACTTAGTTCAAATTAAGTATTTCACATTGTATATCAAAGCAGTACACTGACCCCCACAAATGCATCAATGTACAAAGTTATGATTTAATAGAAAAAAATAAATTAAAAAAAAAGAAAAACCTTCAGGTTGGCTCAGCACCTGTACCTCAGCGGCTAGGGTGCCAACTACCTATACCAGAGCCGGCGGGTTTGAATCCAGCCCGGGCCTGCCAAACAACAATGACAACTACAACCAAAAAATAGCTGAGTTTTGTGGTGGGTACCTGTAGTCCCAGCTATTTGGGAGGCCAAGGCAAGAGAATTGCTTAAGCCCAAAGTTTGAGGTTGATGTGAGCTGTGACACTATAAGGCACTCTATCCAGAGCAACATAGTGAGACTCTGTCTCAAAAAAAAAAAAAATTGGCTTAGCACCCATAGCTCAGTGGTTAGGGTGCTGGCCACATATACCAGGGCTGGCAGGTTTGAACCTGACCCAGGCCTGTTAAACAACAATGACAACTGCAACAACAAGAAGAAATAGCTGGGCATTATGGTAGGTGCCTGTAGTCCCAGGTACTTGGGAGGCTGAGGCAAGAGAATTGCTTAAGCCCAGAGTTTGAGGTTGCTGTGAGCTGTGAAGCCACAGCACTCTACCCAGGGTGACGTAGTGAGAGTCTCAAAAAAAACTTCAGGTCACTGGTTGTTATAAAATATTAGAAGATGCCCCATAATGTACTCAGAGTAATTTCTCATGACACAGCTGTCTCCATGCTATTTTCCATAGAACTTGTCCTAATTTGCAGTCCCACCAACAGGGCGGAATTCCATTTATTTAGTTTATTTAGTGAGTTCATGTTTTTTTCTGGGTGTTCTTGATGTTTATGGATGTTATCAATGTCTGAATTTTGGTTCTTTGGAACCTGTTTGATTCTCCTGAAGGTGTTCTTCTGATGGTGGTGTTGAATTTGGTGTTTGTGTGAGGGCATGATTGCTCATAGTTTCTATTTGTCCATCTTGGTCTGCCCAGCCTTTAACTTATTACAGGCAGGCAAAACACAGGTAAGAGTTATGTCTATCTCAGATCCCCCACTCTTTTGCTTGAATAATTGAGATTTAAGGCATATGGTATATCATATCCCATAACTTCCCTGCAGGATTAAACTGTGTGTCACAATGGCTGGACCTTTTATAGTGATCTTCACTTTCCTCTGTTTGCCACTTCCCCTTTTCCCTAACACCATCTTTCCTCTTCCCATATAACATATTTGTTGTCTTAGTTCTGTTATCCCAGAAGCCCAGAAGCATACCCTAATAATGACACAATCAATGCAAATGAATGCTTAGATTAATACATGGTTATCAGTCTGGTCAATATCAAAATGAAGGGGAAATCCTCTGAGGTGTAAGATAAAAACAATAGTAAGGAAAAATCATCAAACTAACAGCCAACTTCTCAGAAGGAACAAGGGTCACATTTTCAGTCACCTTAACCAGAATATTTGCCAGCCAAGAATTTTATATCCTGCCAAACGAAGTTTCATAAATGAAGGAGAATTAAAGTCTTTCCTCGACATTAAGGTAACATGTCACCACTAGGCTTGCCCTATAGAAAATACTCAAAAATGCTCTATACATGAAACAGATCAATTGGTACCCACTAGTGTAAAAAGACCTAAAACATAAAACTCCCAACTCTTACAAAACAGTAGCACAAAACAAAAAAGTATCAGTCAACATAAAGAGAACAGTATCTCACATATTAATGCTAACACTGATCATAAACAGTTCTAATGCTCCACTTAAAATATAGATTGAATGGGTGAAAAAACACCCTAAGTATATGCTGTCTCTAATAAAACCATGTAATTTGCAAGGACTTTCATAGAATCAAAGTAAAATGACATAAAAAAAATTTCATACACATCAAAGTCAAAAGAAAGCAAGAGTAACTATTCCTATATTAGATACAATAGACTTTGCATTAATATTGGTTTAAAAAACAATTGATGATAAACTCA
Organism: Galagoides demidoff; assembly: GCA_963574575.1. NCBI lineage: Eukaryota > Metazoa > Chordata > Mammalia > Primates > Galagidae > Galagoides > Galagoides demidoff. The sequence continues at coordinate 30,224 of CAUYQV010116247.1, forward strand.
GCAAGAAATCATAACAAACCCCAGTATACATGCAGCTAACACAGGAGCTCCCAGATTCATAAAATAAATTCTACTAGATATAAACAAAGAAATAAACAATAGCATCAGAATATCCAGTGACTTTAGCATTCTACTGATAACTAGACAGATTCCATCAATGCAGAAAGTCAAGGAATAAATTATATATTTAAATCAGATTCTATAAAAAGGGACCTAACAAATATTTACAGAACATTTTACCCCACCCCCCAAATGCAGAATATGCATTCTTCTCATCAGCCCATGGGCTGTTTCTCAAGACAGATAATATGTTAGCCCTCAAAACAAGTCTCAGTAAATTTAGAAAAATTGAAATAATACTGTGTATCTTCTCAGACCATAGTGGAATGAAACTAGAAGTTAATTCTAAGAGAAATTCTAAAATTTATACAAAGTCACAGAAATTAAACAACCTAGTGGCTGAATGATTCTTGGGTCAATGATGAAATTAGGATTAAAGTCAAAAGATTTTGAAGGGAATGACAAAGAAGACACAGCTTCTAAAATCTATGGAATACATAAAAAGCATTGCTAATGGGGAAGCTTGTAGCCTTAAATGCCTACAACAAAAAGACAGAAAGATAACAACTCAACAACATAATGTCACACCTCAAGGAACCATTATCAGGAAAAGAAAAACCAAACCTAAAGCCAGCAGAAAAAAAGAAATAAAAACCCTCAGAGCAGAACTAAACAAAATGGAAGCCCCCTAAAAGTAGAATCAATGAAACACTTGGCTCTTTGGAGAGAGAAACCAAATAAATAGACTACTAGCTATATTAGTCATAAATAGAAGAGAAAGAACTCTAATAAGCATGATGAGAAATGAAAAAGGCGACATTACAACTGTATTTCTGTATTACACAGAAATAAAAAATATCATCTCTGACAACCATGAAAACCTACACACACATAAACTATACAATCAGAAGAAATGGGTACATTTTTGGAAATACACAACCTCACAACCAGAAATGAGGAAGAAATACAAATCCTGGATAGACTAATAAGGGATCCAGTGGGGATATTAAAACAGTAGTAAACCTCCCAACAAAAAAATCCCTTAACTAGACAGATTCATAGAATTCTACTAGACCTATAAAGAAGAACTATTCTACTGAAACTGTTCTATAACAACAAAAAGAAGGAACTTACCCCTAACTCATTCTATGAAGCCACTATCACCTTAATACTAATACCAGGAAATGATACAATAAAAAAGAAAACTACAGACCAATTTCTTGTTAACATACATGCAAAAATTCTCAACAAAATACTGGCAAACCATATTCAACAGTATATCAAAAAGATATTTCACCATGATCAATTTAGTTTTTTCTCAGATATACAAAGATGGTTCAATATACACAAATCAATGAATGTGGTACACCACATAAACAGAAATTTAAAGACTATATGATATAGATGACAAAAACACAGCCAACATCATACTCAATGGGGAGAAGTTGAAAGAATTCCCCAAATGATCTAGAATAAGACAAAGATGCCCACTTTCATTCAACTACTTCTATTCAACATAGTATTGGAAGTTCTAGCCAGAGCAATCAGGCAAGAAAAAGAAATAAAGGACATCTTATATCTAGAATACCCTAAAGACTCCACCAAGTGGAGTCTCTTAGAATTAATAAATAAATTAAGCAGTCTCAGGTTACCAAATCAGTATACACAAATCAGTAGCAATACAATATACTAATGATAGTCAAGCTGAAAGTAGAATTAAGAACTCAATACCATTTATAGTAGCTGCAAAGCAAATAAAATCCCTGGGAATAGAAGTAACCAATGAGGTGAAGGATCTCTACAAGGATGTCTACAAAACAAGGATGAAAGAAATTGTAGATGACACAAGGGAATGGAAAAATATCTCATTCTCATGCATTAGAAGTATCAACATTGTTAAAATATCTGTGCTGCCCAAAGCAATTTACATATTCAATACAATTCCCACTGAAATGCTAATGTCATCTTTCACAAATCTAGAAAAAATAATCTTAAATGTCATATGCAGCCAAAATCCAAAATCCCACAAAGACAAAGTATTTTTATGCAAAAACCCCAAATCCAGTTGCATCACATCACCTGACTTCAAGTGTATAGAAACCAAAACAGCATGCTACTGGTATAAAGGTAGACACATAGACCAAAAGAACAGAACTGAGAACCCAGAAATAAAACCATATATAGCCATGACCAACTGATTTTAACAAAGCAAACAAAAACATACACTGAAAAAAGGATAGATACCCTATTCAATAAATGGTGCCAGGAAGACTGAATAGCACATGTAGAAAAAAGAAACAGGACCCCTATCTCTCACCATGTAATAGTCAAGCTGAAAGTTAAATCATGATTGAATAACAAGTTAAATGTAAAGCCTGAAACCATAAGAATTCTAGAAAAAAACATAGGAAACACTCTTTTACACATTGGCCTGGGCAAAGAATTTATGATTAAGACCCTAAAGGCAAATGTAGCAATAAGAATAAATAATTGAGATTTAATTAAATTAAAAAGTTTCTGCACAGCAAGGAGAATAATCAAAGTAAATAGACCACTTACAGAATGGGAGAAAATACAACTATACATCTAACAGAGGCCTAATATCAAGAATTCGCAAATAATTCAAACAAGAAAAATAATGAATAACCCCATCAAAAAGTGGACAGCAGATATGAATAGTTTTTTCAAAAGAAGATAAACAAATCGTCAACAAACACATGAAAAAATGCTCAATATCACTAATCATCATGGAAATGCAAATTAATCCCACAAGAAGATACCGCCTTACTCCTATCAGAATGGCTGTTTTTTAAAAAATCAGAAAACAATAGATGTTGAGATGGATGCAGTGAAGCAGCAGTGCTTATACACTATTGGTGGGACTTAAATTAGTATAATCCCTAACAAAATCAGTGTGGAGATTCCTCAAAGAACTAAAAGTAGGTCTACCATTCAATCTAGAAATCCAACTATGGGGTTCTACACAAAGGGAAATAAGTTATATCAGAAAGACACCTGCACCACACGTTTATCATAGCGAAAGTCACAATTTTAAAGGTATGGAACAAACTGAAATACCCGTCAATCAACTGATATATAGATAACATATATATATATATAAAACATTTATGTATATTTATATACCCAGATGTATATACACACATCATGGTATACTACTCAGCCATGACTAGGAATGAAATAATGCCTTTGAAACAATTTGGATGGATAACAATATTATCCCAAGTGAGGTGTCTCAGGAATGGAAAAAACAAACTCCACATGTTCTTAGTAATAAATGGGAGTTAAATGATGGGCATATTGATCATAAAGTGGTATAAAGGATATTGGCAACTAAGAAGGGAGGAGTGTGGGAGGGGAGTGAAGGATACAGATGTACTAACAGGTACAATAACCACTACTTTGGTGATGGGTACATTGAAAGCCATTACTTCAGCATCGTCCAATTTATATAACAAAAATACTTGTGCCCTCTTAATTTTTTGAAATGAAAAATAACAGCCAAATATTGTGAATAAATGGAATAACTATAAACAAAACAAAGACCTTCCTAAACAGATGGAATTGATGATTTTAATACAAGGAATGACTATTTAGCATTTAAGCCTTTTTATAGCCAAATTCCAAGACCCTCTTTTCACAGTTGTGTGTTCTGCTAAGCACATTGTTTATCTTTGACAATGTTCTTGTTAGTTCAGTATGGCCAATGCTTCCTATGGTAATATCCCTGCTGTTTAATCCTAGTTCTCATGACCTTCTAGAATTAGATATTTATGTTCTAACCACTGACGCTGAAACTAGTGCTTCTGATTGCTTTATTAATAACCATGTTGTCAAAACACTCAAGTTCTGGTACATTTTTCTGCAAGATAATGCCCCTTGATAGAAGTAAGCAAACTCTCCATTAAATAACTTTGGGATAGACTTCTTCCTTCTAAGAGGATAGGACTTTTTCCCCATGAGACAATTTATGCCCTATGATACCTTCCCATCCCTTAGAAGAGTTGGTTCATGTGGCCCCAAACCAGTGGCAAAAAATCTCTTTTAGAAGAAAATAAGACATCCCACATCAGCCTACAGACAAATATTCAGCCATGGCACTTATTCTGAAGTAAAACTTCCACGTGAATGGCCTAGCTTCTGTAGTTGATCAACTGTATCTGGAAAGATTTCCAATTATGTTCTCAGTAATAGAACTGATCAAACAGCACCATTCTTCCCTCTCAGTTCACTATTTACTACAATTTCTTGGTATGCCACAAATGTGTATCATCTACCGCTAGAGCACATGGCACAGCGCTGATGGCAGTGAGAGAATCATGAAGAGTGAGAAGGCTGGGTGCCTATCTGCATTCCAGAACATTTTGTTTTCTCTAAATGACTCAAATGCTGGAATTACCTGGAATATCGGGAACCGTTCAGGCAGGCCTAGAGAGATCACTGGGAAGGGTAGTAGGACCTGGAATTACTCTTCCTTTATCTTAAAACTAGGTTGTGAATATTCAAAGGAAAATTTTAATACCATGTCTCCTGCCACAAAAGGCAAAAAATGATAAGTATATTAAAAAAATAATAGAGAAAGAATATTCTACTTCAGATAATGGTGGGTAGCAATGACTGAGTTTCTTTGACAAATAAACAGAGACTTGTGTTGAACAGCACTGGCTTGCGATTCTCTAACATCATCTCTCAAGTTGCAAAGTTTATACAACCAAAACGGTATGCAGTTTCCAACTTTCTTTCCACAGACTCAAGTGGAAAAAGATTATTTAATTTAACTTATTTTTTTCTACTTATTTAATAGAGATGGGATCTCGCTCTGTCATGCATGCAGGCTGGAGTGCAGTGGTGTGATCATACCTCACTGTGGCCTCAAATCCCTGGTCTCAAGCAATCATCCTGCCTCAGTCTCCAGCATAGCTGGGACTACAGGTAAGCATCACCATACCCAGCTGATGAAACTTACTTTAAACTGAAATACTGATGGCTTTATTGAGAGGCTTCAAGTAGATTTCTTAGATCATGCCTCCCTCGTATTACACAGCTTCTCTCAGGGAAGTTTCCTGTACTTTGCCTTCTATCACATTTATCAGATGTTTCTTGCTATTTGGGTTTTACCATTAGGTTTGTGATTATAAATTCTGTGAGCACCTCTCCTAGAAGAAAACCTGCTTCATACAGACCCTGAAGTAGTAGCAGGCAAAGACATTACTGAGGAAGAGGAAGAGAAGGGGAAGAGGGAGAGGAAAAGGAAGAGGATAAGTTATTTTCCAGCCCTCCCACTATGTTTTTATTGGTCTAAACAGTGCGTGTATAGACCAAAGTAAGAGTCACTTTCTTCCCCAAATTTTATCATTACCAATTAGATCTTACTGGCACTATTTTCTTTGACAGTGTGTAAGATGAGTATTTTTTTCCTCAGGTACCTATGAAATATTACAGAGCCCATGCCTTCATGTTCAGTACTGCTAAAACTCTTCTCAGAGGCTTCTCTCTCCCAGGGACAGAGGTCAACCTCCACACCTGGGGTTTGCTTGGTTAACATGTCCCTGAGTGAGAATTGTGGGTGAGATTAAGAAGGTTGTAATGTAAAGTCACAATAAGTCAGCCTCATCTTCAACCCTCTCCCTTAGCTCTAAGAGTGAGCCTAGTAGATTGGTGTCAATTAAGCTGCTGTACAAGCATGGGGAATGTGATTTGGAAGTAAACACCAAGGGAAAAATAAATAGGCTGTGTGAACAGAGATACAAGCTAGAAATGGAATCAGTGAAGCCAGGCTTTCTACTCAGACTGGATCAGATTATGTATCAGATTGCTTCATATAAGGGCAAGTAATACAGACATACTGCAGTAAAGATGCTAAAGGCTAGAGGTGTTTTAGCTAGAGACCCAAAGCTAGAGGTGTTTTAGCTATGCTGAGCAAAGTTCAACACATGAATATTGTGCTTTTCCCATTCTGATCAGTTTGTTACAGTTATGTGAGGGCAGCAGCCTCAACAAACATGTATATAGAAGATCCCAAGTTTCACATGTACAAGTTAATCAACAGTGCTTGCCAGATGGTTTAGGAAGTAGACAATATAAATGCAAAAACTATCATTCTCTAGAACTCAGTACTGTATTTCTCCATGATGATATCTTGAAGGAAACTGGCAATTTTGGCTTTGCAAAAGTGAATTAATTAGATCTTGCTGGAACTGTTCTTAGCAGGTGGGACAGCCTATTTGCTCTGTTTTATGAATGGTTTCAAAATAATCCTCTTTGGAAGGCCACTCACCAGTTTGTTCCAATTTCTTATCTATTTCTTTTGCATTGGGTTATAGAAGCCTATACTGTAGAAGTGACCACCTCTCTTATATATCAGTCAAGATCAGGTAATTTTCATGTTGGGCTTACTCCAAATACAAGTAAGCTCTCCTAAAACAGTCCCAAAGCAATTCAGAAAATTATAGCAGATTACATTAAGACAATCAAAGAAGAATAATTGTACCAGATCCTGTCTTCCAATAAACTATCCTACACCTTTACCAAAAAACAACTGCAGTGCTTCTAAGATGTTTTTGCACTGAGCGGCCCTCACTGAAGGAGTAACACTTTGTACACTTCCATATCACGTCTCCTGGTCATAAAGTACACATGTAATTATTTGCAAGCTGCTATGGGAATAAGGGAAAATGGAAGAGAGACATCATCTTTCTGCTCCCCTTCCATAAGATCAGAGAATTTATTCTTAGAGAAGTTTCTATAAGGATTCTCCATAAGGATACTTAACAATTCAATTTCTAGAAGACTCATAGGACCATAACTTCACCTTGCCCTTCTCCTTATACAGCTAGGAGAGAAAGAACCATTTGCAGTGCTCGTTTGTTCTAGCCCTATTCTTATCTATGAGCAAAGATCGTTCTGTATATATAAATAGAAGCTGATTAACCATATAGCAAATGAGTCCCATTTGCTAACCAAATAAACATTTTCAGGATAAAAAAGAAAAAAAAGGAAAGCACTTGGAGAGAGAATTATGAAGGCTTTCTAAGTAAAAGCAGCAGCTAATTCAGCCTGAGTGGAGTAATAGATTTTGAAAGTAAGGCCTTATCACACAAAACCATTTTATTCAAGAAAATAAGACCTGGGCTCCAATGTGGAAATTTTATATATAATGTACCAGACATAGCCAGTCTGCCCGGATTTCAGCTGACGGAAGGAACCAATTTTGTATTGTAGATGCTTGTTTTGCAAAGCTCCACTGGGGTTACAGTGCACTGCCGTGGTGTTCCAGGTAAGTAATTGGCCTGCCTCTCTGTTTCCTTCTGCCTCGGAGCGGAGGAGAGTGTGAGGCATTCTGAATATTTTATATAAACGGACACATGCAATATGTGACTTTTGGTGGTTAGCTTCTTTCACGTAGCATAATGTTTTCCACGTTCATCCATATTGTATCATGCATCAGCCCTTCCTTCCCTTCTATGACTGAACCATATTTCATTATACCAATATACACCATGTTGCTTACCCTCTTAACAGTTCATAGATATTTGGGTCATTTCTACATGTTGGCTTTTGTGAAGAGCTTCTCTAACTATTTGTGTATAAGTACTTGTTAGAATATCTGTTCCCAATTCTTTTGGATATATGCCTAAGAGTGCAATTGCTGAGTCACATAGTAATTCTATGTTAACTTTCTGAAGACGTGCCAAACTATTTTCCAGTGGCTTCATTATTTCACATTTCTACTAGCCGTGTATGAGGTTCTCATTTTTTTCACATACTCCCCAATGAATGTTGATTTCCTCTTTAAAAAGAAAAAAAAGCAGGCCTAGTGAGTGTGAAGTAGTATCTCGTTATGGTTTGATTTGTATTTCTCTAATAACTATTAGCATAGAGCACATTTTCATGTGCTGGTTGGCAATTTGTATACAGGGATACCTTGGGGATATTGCGAGTTTGGTTCCAGGCCACTGTAATAAAGTGAATATTATAATAAAGCAAGTCACACAAATTTTCTGGTTTCCTAGTAGATATAAAAGTATAAAAGTTATGTTTCACTGTGCTGTCGTCTATTAAGTGTTTTATAGCATTATGTCTAAAAATCCAATATAAAAGGCAGGCACAGTGGCTAATGCCTATAATTGTAGCACTCTAGTTCAAGATAGGAGGATTGCTTGGACTCAGGAGTTCAAGACTAGCGTGAGCAAGCAAGAGTAAAACTCTTTCTCTACTAAATAGAAAAATTACTTGGAGGTTGGGGCCTATGCCTGTAGTCCAGCTCTCTGGAAGGCTGAAGAGGGAGGATTGCTTAAGTCTGGAGTTTGAGGTTGCAGTGAGCTATTATTACTGTCCTCTAGGTGGGACAACAGAGCAAAATTTGTCTCCAAACCAAGCAAAAATAAATGCACATATCTTAGTTTGAAATACTTTACTGCTAATTAATATAGCTTTTGCCTCATTTACTTGATTATTGTGGTAAGACATTTATGTTCTATACTTGATAGATTTGACTTGTACCCTTGCAATATGCTCCATAGGTGTAGTCTCACTGTTTACCCTCTCTCTATCAAACCTCCCCCTCATATTGATTAGTTTGAGATAAGCACTCCAAATTGTATTTAAAAATCAACACCTTATACCCCACAAATGCATAAATGTATCCATGATCTATGTGTATATGACTTAATAATAATAAAAAAAGAAATACTTTACTGCTAAAAAAATGAACGATAATGATCATCTGAGCCTTCAGTGATTTGTAATCTTTTTGCTGGTGGAAGGTCTTGCTTTTATGCTCATGATGCTAGCTGAGAAGGGTGGTGGTTGCTGAAGGTTGGAGTGACTGTATCACCTTCTCAAAATAAGACTTAAATGAAGTTTTCCACATGGATTGACTCTTCCTTTCATGAAAGATGTCTTTGTAGCATGCAATTCGTTTTGATGACATTCTACCCACTGTAGAACTTCTGTCAAAACTGGAGTCCATCTTCTCAAACCCTGCCATTGCTTTATCAACTAAATTTATTAAATAGTCTAAATTCTTTATTGTCAGTTCAATAATGTTCACAGCATCTTTGCCAGGGGAGAGTCCATCTCACTAAATTCCTTTTTTGGCTCCTTCATGAGAAGTGCCTCCTCATCTGTTAAAATTTTATCATGAGATTACAACAATCCAAGCTCATCTTCAGGCTCCATTTCTAATTCCAGTTCTCTTGCTATTTCGATCACATCTGTAGTACTTCCTTCACTGAAGTTTTAAATGTCTTCCATGAAAGCTAGAATAAACTTCTTCCGAATTCCTGTTAATGTTGATATTTTGATCTCTTCCTATGAATCACAAATGTTCTTAATGGCATCTAGAATGATGAGTCCTTTTCAGAAAGTTTTAAGTTGGCTTTGCTCAGATCCATTGCAGGAATCAATGTCCATAGCAGCTATAGCCTTATAACATTTATTTCTTAACTATAATAGTAAAATGGGATGGTCAAAATTTCTCCTTCATCCGTGGGCTACGAAATGGATGTGGTGTTGGCAGGCATGAAAGCACCATTCATCTCCTTGCACATCTCCATCAGAACTCTTGGGTAACCATGGTCGATGAGCAGTAATATTTTGAAAGGAATCTTTTGTTTCTGAGCAGTTAAGTCTCAACAGTGGTTTTATAGTAGTCAGTAAAACATGCTATACACAGATATGTTGCAGTCCAGGCTTTGCTGCTTCATTTACAGAGTCCAGGAAGAATAGATTTATTGTAATTATTAAAGGCTTTAAAATTTCAGAACAGCAGATGAGCTTTGGCTTCAATTGAAAGCTGCATTAGCCCCTAACAAGAGAGCCAACCTGTGCTTTGACGTCAGGCATCAACATTTTTTCTCAATCTCTGAAACTCCTTTTTTCAATAAAAAGGAGTTTTATTTTTGTTTACATGGAAAATCTGTTGTTAAGTGTAGCCAACTTAATCAGTGATCTTAGTTACCTGTTCTGGGTAACTTACTGCAGCTTCTACATTAGCACCTGCTGCTTCCACCTTAGAAGTTTTATGCTGTGAAGATGGCTTCTTTCCTTCAACCTATGAACTGACTTCTACTAGCTTCCAGCTTACCTTCTGCAGCTTCCTCACTCTCTCAGTCTTCATAGAACTAAAAAGACTCGGGGCCTTGCTCTGGATTAGGCTTTGGCTTAAGGGAATGTTTTGGGTAGTTGGATATTTCATCCAGACCACTATTAGCAATAAGATTGTTTCATTTTCAGATCCTGCATGTGTTCACTGGAGTAGCGCTTTTAATTTTCTTCAAGAACGTTTCCTTTGCATTCAGAACTTGGCTAAATGGTGTAAGAGGGCTACCTCTTAGCCTGTTTTGACTTTCAGCATGCCTTTCTTGCTGTGTTTAATCATTTTCAGCTTTTGATTTAAAATGAGGGACATGTAGTTCTTCCTTTCCCTTTAACATTTAGCACCTATTATAAGATTATTAATTGGCCTAATTTCAATATTGTTGTGTCTCAGTGAGTAGGGAGGCCTGAGGAGAAGGAGAGAGATAGGGGAACAGCTGCTTTTTTTAGCAGTCAGAACACATGTAGCTGGGAGTATGGGCACACACCACCATGACCAGCTAACTTTTCTTTGTTTTAGAGAAAGGGTCTCTCTATGTTGCCCAGGCTGTCTCAAACTCCTGGCCTCAAATAATTTTCCTGCTTTGGCCTTCCAAATTGTTAGGGTTGCATACAAAAGCCACCACACCTGGACAAATCTTATTTATGAATTTTATTTTATCTAGTTCATGTTGACAAATGCCAATCTTTTATTTTGAGGCAATTGAGTTTTTTCCTTTGCTTACAAAGATTTTTTCCCAACTTTATAGCTCTTTTAAATCTTATTTATAATTTTTATTTTATCTGGTTCATTTTGAGGCAACGGAGTTTTGTCCCTTGCTTACAGAGATTTTTTCCCCCTACTTTATAGCTATTTTATCTCCTTCCTTCTCTTTTATTTATTTTCAAATGTTCTCCTTTTAAATTTTAATATTGGTGAGCCATTGGACATTTATTTGGGTATAAATGAGGATTGAACTCTGGTTTTATTTAACTAACATGGTTGGTCAGACCAACATGGCTTTCCACCCATTCAAGACTCCTTATGATTCCTTAGCAGCACATAAAAGCTTTCTTCAGAGAGTTCATTTTGAGGGATTTTATCTTTTCTGTTGTCATTGTACATGGAAGAAGAGACTCAGAAATCACTAGCCTAAGCCCTCCCTGTGCAGAGTTCTGTTGAACTCCCAGCCCAATGTTGGCAAATGATGCAGCATTGAGGAAGGCTCCAATCTCCTTGTCACCAGCCAGGGCAGAACAATAGAGTGTGAAGGAGTATGAGGTGGCAGCTGGGAGGTCTCAGCTCTGTGCACAGTCAGTCCCTAGCCCTGCCAGAATAGGTAGGACTGGGCTGCTCTGTGGACCTTAGATAAGTAGCAGAATTGTGTCCAGTGATACATAGCTTGTATGGCCTTAGAGGTGAGCAGGACTGGAGGTAGGAAGAAAACTGGATCTGGTCCCAGGATGACTCAGTCTCTAAAATGATTTTTCATAAGACGGGGAGAGTGTGTGTGTGAAGGGTACTGAGTGAACTTGAGAAAATATATCAAATTGACTTCTTGGCTGGCTGGTACTCAGGATTATACCCCAAATTTACAGGTCTCCTCCCTGCTGAGTGACAGGCCATGTCCCAAACTGGGTTTGGAACTGGAGGCAGACTGGAAACTGTCATTGTACTTCTCCTGCTTCTCCTGATGAATGAATCCAGAATGGCTATACTGTTCCTGCAGGGTGGCGTCAGCCAGGACCTGCATCTCTGCCCTGGCTGGCTGTCCACCCTCTAGCTACTAATGCACCTGCCACTGCCACCACCGCCTTTAAGCTTGTGTTGCTCCTATTCCGTATTATGCTGTGGCTGCGCCTTCCTCCCTCCCACCACTGCCTTACTCTTTCCCTGGAGCTTCTTTGAGGACCTCAGCTAGGCACACAGGGCTTACGTCCAGCCTGCAAAACAGAATGTAAACACTTCCAGGTTGCCCTGAATATACTGTCAGGCTGCCAGATACCAAGAATGGTTGTTTCCTTTGCTGCTTGGGAGGCTGCCCCAAAGGCTCCTGGGAAGGCCAAAGAACCAGCTGTACATGCATGGCTGCCTGCATGGAGGTGTCTCCATGGGATCCAATTAGCCATGGACTGCTCCAGAGCTGTGCGCACCTATCTAGGGAATGCCAGGTAGATGACTTCTTCCCCTTACATCTGCCAAGTAGATAAGATTTTCTCCTTTCTGATCTAGTTGATTTTAATTTATGTCATTTGTCTAGTTGTTCATTAATTGCATTAAAGTTAAATTTTGTTCAAATTAAATGGGTTATTTTATTTTAACTCTTTTCATTCATTTCACGTAGTACTTTGTTAGGTTATTATATAAGTTCATTATATGACTTACTATTTATTTTTATTTTTACTTCAATCTATTTTTATTATTTCTTTTTATTCTTATGTTGTTTAATACCTATCTTTTATCTCAAGCCACCTTACATTTTTCTGTAGTTTACAAATTTTTTTTTCTATGTTGAAATTATTTCTACTGAATTCTTTTTAATTACTGATACATTTTGTATTTTGGAAAAAATAATTAAGAAAAAATTTGCTTTTGATATTACATTCTGTTAATCAGATTTACTTATTCAAGGTAAATGTGGGGCCCAGGGATACTGGCTCATGCCTATAATCCTACCACTCTGGAAGGTCTAGGTGGGTGGATTGCTTGAGCTCAGGAGTTTGAGACCAGCCTGACAAGAATGAGACCCTATCTCTACTAAAAACAGAAAAACTAGGCAGAAATTGTGACAGCTGCCAGTAGTCCCAGCTGCTCAGGAAGCTGAGGGGAAAGGATCGCTTTAGCCAAAGAGTTGAGATTGCTGTGAGCTGTGATGCCACAGCACTCTACTGAGGATGACAATGTGGGACTCTGACCCCCCCCCCAAAAAAAAAAGTAAATGTGTAATGAGTGAATGAGTTTCCTTACTTCCTCCTGTCATTTATGAAGAGAACCAACTTATTTATTTTTATTTTTATTTTTATTTTATATATTTATTTTGAGACAGAGCCTCAAGCTGTCACCCTGGGTAGAGTGCTGTCATATCATAGCTCACAGCAACCTCTAACTCCTGAGCTCAAGCGATGCTCCTGCCTCTGCCTCCCGAGTAGCTGGGATTACAGGTGCCTGCCACAATGCCTGACTATTTTTTTTGTTGCAGTTTGGCTGGGGCCAAGTTTGAACCCGCCATCCTTGGTACATGGGGCCAGTGCCCTACTCACTGAGCCACAGGCACCGCCCTAATGAGCGAATGAGTTTCCTTACTTCCTCCTATCATTTATGAAGAGAAACATCTTAAGCAAAAGATATGGAATAATTTAAGGCATAGAATTTTTGGATAGAAAACTCCAGAACCGATCTGCATGCTATTCCAGTGGAAGGCATTCGAAAGTTTTACATAGTCTCCTTACATCAGTCAGTCAATGTTGACTCTGTCTTATTTGATGAAAGTATCTACACATATCTTTTTCAGGTAGAGCTACCTGAAAAAATACTGAATGATTATAAAACTACATACATTTTATTTACTCAGAAATTATAAATATCATATGTTCAGTATTATTATTCAAATGACATCATATTGTAGATTGGTGGAATGAAGACAGACGGGATATAATAAAGGTGTCTACATGAGATTAACAAAGGGGTCCAAGATCTGGAGTAAGAGCACAGCCAAGATAAGCTCATTTTACTTGGAGTCTTGTAATCAGATTCATTAATTGGAAAGTTGAAGTACTTTCTGTTGAAAGATAAGTAGACAAAGTTGAAGTACTGGAGAAGACTGGAAAGTTGAAGTACTTTCTGTTGAAAGATAAGTAGACAAAGTATTGAAAGATTACCTTCTATATTTCCTGTGGAGTACAATGGAAGAGAGTGATTAACAAGTCAGGGAATGGGAGGAATTTTGTCTTTTACACTTGAGCTTAAGCACAGTCATAGCTGAAAAGCTTCCCATTTACTAATGAAAGGCAGCCTTATTTCTCAAGCAAATGATGTTCACTCCAGCCAGAGACCACTATCCTGGGAGTTTTTGGCCTTTTTCCTAATTATGAAGGGCCTCAAATGTAGATTTGAGGAGTGATTGCCAGGTATGATTTTGCAGTCAGAGAAACTGGACATACCAAAAGACAAAGGTCATTAGAAGACAATCATTTTTTCAGCTTTATTGAAGTCTAACTGATAAAAATTGTGTATATTCAAGGTATACAACATACTGTGTTGATATATGTTATGAAATTCCCATAATCAAGCTAATTAACACATGCATCACCTCATACAGTTACCTTTTTATGTGTGTGTGGTGAGAATACTTAAGATTTTTCTTAGCAAATACCCTCAGCAAATTTTTAGTAGGCTTTATTATTAACATAAATCACCATGCTAAATGTACTCATAATTGTAGAGTTTCCAGTTTTTATCCTTTGACTAACATCTCCCCATTGGGCTCCCCCTTAGCCCCTGGCAACCACCTTTCTACCCTATGCTTCTAGCACTTGACTAGCTTAGATTCCACATGTAAATGAAGTCACGTAACGTCCATCTTTCTCTGCATGATTTATTTCAGTTAGCACAATGTCTTCTAGGTTCATCTATGTTGTTGCAAATGGCGAAATTTTCTTTTTAATTAAGACTGAATGATATTCCATTTTCTATGCACACATAATATATAGCAAATAAATATTCACATACACACATATACACATGCACACATACCACACATATATAAACACATAAGTGTCATATGTGTGCATGTGCACACACACATACATATGAAAGCCTGACAATTAAGTTCACGAACTCATCCTAGAAAAAAATGCTACAAATCTTGTTGCTGAGTATCACCAGGGTCACTTTCGAAGTACTCCCCTGGAGAAGTTATGCACCAAAGCAGTGCCTAGTCCAGCCTTCAAAGCAATTTTGGAACTCTTTTTCTGGAATGAGTATCAGAGTTATCATCATACGAGGTCTGACAATTTGCGAACTTGCCACTGTGTGCTTTCACTGGCAGCATTGTGCAAACAACTTGATAAAGTTTCATAACCTTGGCAATCTATGTGTGACAGCATCTTTCTTGCTAAGTGGTATTCATTGTTGTTAAATAAGTTTTTAAAATATGTTTAATTTATTTTTATTTTTTAGATAGAGTCTTGCTCTGCTGCCCAGGCTAGAGTATTATGCCCTCAGCTTAGCTCACAGCAACCTCAAACTCTTGGGCTCAAGTAATCCTCCTGCCTCTTTCTCCTGAGTAGGTGGGACTACAGGCATGTGTCACTATACCTAGCTAAGTTGAATGTTATTTTGTGCCATATGATGATAGCTCTGATGGTCATTTCAGAAAGAGAGTTCTAAAATTGCATTGAAGGGTGGACTAAGCAATGGCATTGCTACATATCTTCCCAAGGGGAGTACTTCAAAGGTGACCATAGTGGTATTCAGCAATAAGGTATGTAGCACTTTTTCTAGGACAAGTTTGTGAACTTAATTGTCAGACCATGTATGTGTATAAACATATTCTTTATCTATTTGTCAGGGAACACTTAAAGTTATATCTTGTCTATTGTGCATGCTACAACAGTGAACATAGGGTGCAGATACATCTTAATATACATTTTAAGTATGTCTTCTTTGGATACCCAACTTTAAACTTGACTATTTCTGCTTTTTACTGTCAGTAGAACATCATAAATTGAATTTTATAAAACTTCAATCATCCTATGGACCAAGTAATAGTATCTTAAATGTTTACTTTTAACAAACTAAAAAAAAACTTTTAGAGTGCCTTCACTTTTTTCATCTTTATAGTCTAGAACCTCCGTGTTATGCTTGATAGACCTTATGCTCACCCTGGACTATATCGGCCTTTTAGGGCAATCTTAAGAATCTTCAGGAAAATTCCCAGCATATAAACTTGTGTGATAATTTTAGAGCCTTACTAGACATGATAACCTCCATTATTACATTTACATTCATGATTTATCTGCTGTTATGTATGTATCTGTGCAGAGAATCTTGATGTGCCGTCTCATAACCCTTTTGTTCACTTCACTTCATTTTTACTGGTAGTAGACAGTTGAGGAAGCTCAGACTCATTTCTTCTTGAAAGAACATTTTCTACTACCTCAAGTATATGCCACGGATCTTTCCACTTTCTATTTCTGGCCTTTCTAATACCCAGTAATATTGCTGTGCACCCAGCAAGTACAGCCAGGAAGTACACAGATAATAGCCATGAGGTGAAATTTTGTCTAATTAGACATAGGAGTCAGCAGATCAATGCTCTAGTCTCTATTAGTCAAAATATACAGATCTATCTTTTATCAATTTCAGAAAATTCTGAGCAGATGGAACACCTCTTTGGTTAATTGAGTACCTTAAAAACACATTCTTACATGAATTTTTCCTCATCACTTTCTCCTTCTCAATCATCTTTGGCACCAATTTTCAGATAAAGTATCCATCTTTGCTAATACTTTTGAGAGTTATCTATGTTAAATCAATTAATACGGAAGTGGTACTAGAAAACAGAAAACACAAGAAAGGATACTAAATCACTGGATGGTCAAAAAGCAAAAGGGGACCCAACTGACTGAAGTAATAGTAATTCTCACGAAGCTGCAGCACTCCAATGTCTAGATTCAACCTTTGGTGGATTAAGATGATATAGAAATGGGAGGGGAAGTGACAGATAACCCGTCCCATGAATGGCATAGGATTCTAAGGATTGCGGAATTTGTTGTGTTTGCCAACTGTGAACACAAGGGGTATTAAGCCTCATTCCTCATCTTCTTCTGTGACAATAAGTAATGTGCCATAAATAGGCTCCTAATTCCCTAGTGGACATCATCCTCATGGTTGGACATGTTGCAGCTGCAGAATAGACTGAATGTACAGAGGACACTGGATATTCTGGGGTGATTGGTTATTGGACAGTGCAACACTAATATTCTGAATCAAAAAATCACCATGTTGAGGGTGAGGGCTATTGTGATAGAAAGGATCTAGATATTTAACTTATTTTATGAAGTCACTAATATCCCATCACAGTAAGTTAAGAGCATTGTAAAATGAGATCGTTTTGTATTAAACTGGATTGAGGTGGAACCCATTCTTCTTAGTAAAGCATCACAAGAAAGGAGCAGCAAGAATCCAGTGTACTCAATTCTAATATGAAGGCAGTAGATGAGCTAATACAAGTTGGGGGTTAGGGGACTGAGGGATGGGAGAGGATGGGGGGAGTCATGATGTATGGCACACCTCTTGTGGGAGAAACACAATGACAAGGGGGATTTTACCTAACAACTGCAATCATTGTAACCTAATTCTTTGTACCCTCAATGAATCCCAAACAATAAAAAAAAAAAATGAGATAGCTACCTACCATTAGGAACATATAAAATCTTAACACCATGCACAGAAAATTTTAATACATATAATCTGATTTTATATAATTTTGTAAAAATTATATAGATTATATAGTTTGATTAGAGATATGATATATAAGTATATATGATCAATTATTTCAATTCCAATCAGGTTGTGTGTGTGTATATATATATAATTGGAATAATCAGATTATAAAATTATATAATCTCATTATATACCTAATCAAATTGTATATAGAAATCTGATCAGATTGGGAAAATACATCCTAATTGAATTGTGTGTATATAATCTGATTATGTTGTATATGTCTGTATTTTCAAGTAAAATTCAACCCAGGCATAAAAAGATAGTTTTTTACTTCCATATTACTTGTAGCTTTAGAAGACAGAAACCTATTTAATTATATAGAATATCTATGCTCTCAGAATGTGGCATTTGGGAAAATTGTTATTTAAGAAATAAATTTGTCTTTTACCCATTGAAAAAGGTTGGGACATAGGTTTTGATAAACATCCTCATCCCAAGAACCCTGGGTCTAGAAATTTTGTAATACTCTGGACAAGAAATCAAGAATTAATGGGGGCTCAAACAAGGCTTGGGTGTGCACATCTGTTTCCCAATCCTGTTTCAGGAGGAAGCTGCCATGACTTTCCTCATCCGTGATCTTAAGGCAGTGGTCAGCTCACACATGTTCTTCCTTAATTTTTATCACTTGTCTAGTTTGAAGGTGCAGAGAAGGCATGAATTTCCTCCATCAGGGACCCTAGAAACTTTTGATTGAATAAGAATAGAACTAGTGAGAAATCAATGAGTCTTTAACTTCTGCAATGTTGCTACCACCATGACCGAAAACATCTAGAATTCTAGAAGGTTCTAGAACTGCCCATTAGAAAATGCAAAGGGAGTATCCACCAATTTAAGGGATTAATAGTGTGATTCATTCAACTAAGGTAAATTCTGGATATGCTTTTTGTGAATAAATGTTCCAGGTGCATGTTGCTGAGTACCAGTAAGATGGACCATTTGATTTTCAGTATTCTTCTGTTGAAATTCAGTACTTCCTAGGTATTTGGCTCATAATAGCTGGATTCTGGTCTTAGTACCTCATCTAGCATCTGGAAGATTATGGAAATGCAACTGTAATTTTTCATTTTGTTTTGTTCTGTTTGTTAATCATGCTTAGGTCACTGAACTAGTTGAAAGTGGTTTGAGTGATGACAAGGAAGAGGAAAGGCAGAAAATGACAATTCCTGGAGTAACACTTTTCTTATCTGGCAAAGTGTCTGATGGGTCACTAGACTACAGAGACAGTGAGTCCTCATTGCTTGGGGGATGGTAGTAAAGGCATTTGGAAGCAGCCGTCATCCCTTCTTGTGGATGCACAGCTGCAACTGAAGTATGCCTTGTTATTGTTATTGCCAATTAAATATATGGATATATTTTATGACACTTTCATAATAATGAAAATGAAATTATGCAAGTTAGAACATCATTAAGAAACATTTAACAGTCCTTTAATGCAAGTATAGGATGTCAGATTTTATGTGCTTAGGCAAGAGAATGAGTGATTATTTTGTTCAAGCAGCCAAAAAAGTGGCAAGAGATAAAATTATGAATTGAGTTCTGTTGGACTGGCAGTTTGCCCACAGTTCCTTATTTGTCAAGAAGTTTGCCTAAAGTCTCAGAAGCTTTTGCACCATTTTTAATGAAGGCACAAAATTCTGGCAGGCCATTTGGGTTTTTCCAGGCAAAAGAATAATAGTTTCTAGCATAAAATTACTGAATGTTGTCCGAAGAGGTAGAAAATTTGAAACCAGAAACTCTTGCATATACCCTATATAGGAAAAACAAACGAGGATTCCAATGCTGAGAACCTTGTAAGATCAGTAGCAAGCACATGGTAAACACTCAGGCTCAGAGAGAAATCAAGATACATTACTAGTAAAAGATCTATTATCAATAGTAAAGTAAGTGAATAAGTAAGGTTTCTTCTTTCAGAAATGTGTTTACAGGGGAACAAAAATCACTTGAGGTTTAGAGCACAAGTTAACTATCAGCAAGCTTCATGCAGAAGAAGGAGAAATGATCAATAACTTCAGCTTATTACTGAAAACCTATGACTTATAGAAACAGTTATGATTTCTTTTTCATATAGCTGTCTGCACCATTGAGAGCCACAAAGTAGACTTGGGAAGGTGATTAGGGATTAGTACTGTGAGCCAGCCACATCTGTAGCATTCAACGGTGTTGCTAGAGAAGCAAGAGGTTGTATCTGCAAGCCAGTACTGTCAGTGCTTTGAAGTGAACAAAGCTAGCAAGACTTCCAAATCTTGATTAAATACTGAACGAAACCAACATTTCGAAATACATCTACTCAATGACTCGAAATGTGATGTATGGGAACTTGTCTGGTGTGAACTAAAATATCTGAATCAAATTTTCAGGCTTTTCAAGGGAAAAGCTATTAAAAGTTTTTTTTTTTTTAAATCAAACATGAGAACCAATAATTCATAATATCAAGTATTTTAAAAAGGCATTTTTCTTCCAGTGTCTCCAAAGACTCAAGCTCACTACTCTAAGTTTAAAATCAAGATTATTAATTTAGTATGATCATAATTTCCTAAGTGAATTACTGGTGAAAGTTACTGTATCACTAAAATTTTCATACTTTATTTAGAAAGTAATTGACATTTAGCATATTTCAAAGCAATATTTAAGTACTGTTAGGGAACAAATACTTTTTTCCCAGAGCTTCATGAAGCCAAAGAGTGATTAAAGATTCTATTTATCACTAGCTCTCTTGTTTAAATAAGAAAGCTTCTGGGTTCATAATGGTAAGTCCAATTAGTCAATATTATCTAAACATATTTTGGAAGTAGGATGGGGTCCTAGTTCATTTTCTGTTGATGTGACAGGATGTCACAGAATGTGCAATTTGTAAAAAGGAGAGATTCATTTGGGTCATAGTTATAGAGGCTGGGAAGCCCAAGATTGAGGGGCCAAATCTGGTAAGAGTCTTCTTGCTTTGTTATCCTATGGCAGAAGGAAAGTGAAAAATATGAGACAGAAAA
Source organism: Galagoides demidoff (assembly GCA_963574575.1). Taxonomy (NCBI): domain Eukaryota; kingdom Metazoa; phylum Chordata; class Mammalia; order Primates; family Galagidae; genus Galagoides; species Galagoides demidoff. Next base: position 50,873 of record CAUYQV010116247.1, read on the forward strand.
ATGAGGCTGAATGTATCCTTTTATCAGAAGACTCTAATAACCTATTTCTTAGATAACGGTATTATTCCTGTCATGAGGGTGCAACCTTCATGGCCTAATCACATCTCTAAGGCTCTATCTCTTAATATTGTTACAATGTCAAATGACAATTAAAACTCTAACACATGAATGTGGGTGTATATATTCAAGGCCTAGCAGGAGGAATTAGTGGCTCTATGTTAAGATTAAGGAATGACTATTATAACATATGGCTGACAAGGACAAAATTGCATATCAAGAGAACCTAACAAAGTTTAATGGAAGTAGACTTTATGGAATCATGTTATTTTCAAAGTGTAATTTACCAGGACCATAATTTCTTTGACAAGAATCTGGAAAATAAGAGTTCTTTATCTACAGAAAGTATATTTCATTTATTTGAAGAATGAGAATTCTTCCCCTAAGGAGAGCATGCAGGCACAGTTCCTCAGAAAGGATAAGCCTCAGGTAACTGAAGCCCTGCATCTATCACTGCTTTTCCATATGGAGAGAGAACTGAGAGTAGATTAGTGGGAAAATTCCTAATTGCAAAAGGCAGTCAGAGGGAAGAGGTTCACCATTTATTTGGGAAGGGTCTGCTTTTCTTACAGTGGACCTGGAGGGCCTGCTGAGAGCAGCAAAAATTAATCAAAGCAGTGTTCTCTACTGAATATTGCAGTACTCAGAACTAGCAGGGGAAGTAATTGATTCTATACCAAATACAATTCTTTTTTTTTTTTTTTAATTTCAGGTTAATGTGAGGATACAAGTAGGCTACAATATTTGCATTTGTTAGATATAGTCCTTCTTGTAGTTCCATCCCCCATCCCCAAAGTGTGCCATATACCCTTACATTGTGCCCATTATGTGGGAGCACATCAATCCTTCTCCCCTCTTCTCTGTTTCTCCTCCTTCACTCCCCCTCCCCCTACTTGAATTGAATTGAGTTTTCCTTCCATGTGGGCACACATCAGATCATCTACTCGCTTCATATTAATATTGAGTACATTGGATATTTGGTTTTCCATTCTTGTGATACTTTACTAAGAAGAATGTGCTACACCTCCATTCAGGTTAATACAAAACATGTGAAGTCTCCATCTTTTTTATAGCTGAATAGTATTCCATGGTATACATATACCACAGTTTGTTAATCCATTCCTGGGTTGATGGGCATGTAGGTTGTTGACACATCTTGGCAATTGTAAGTTGACCTGCGATAAACAATCTAGTGCAAATATCTTTATGATCGAATTATTTTTTCTGGGTAGACGCCTAGTAATGGGATTGCAGGATCGACTGGGAGGTCTAATGTGAGTTCTTTGAGGATTCTCTATACTTCTTTCTGAAGAGGCTGCATTAGTTTGCAGTCCCACCAACAGTGTAAAAGTGTTCCCCTCTCTCCACATCCATGTCAGCATCTGCAACTTTGGGACTTTATGATGTGGGCTATTCTCACTTGGGTTAGGTAATAGCTGAGGATGGTTTTGATTTGCATTTCTCTGACAATCAGGGACAATGAGCATTTTTTCATATGTTTGCTAGCCATTTGTCTATCTTCCTCAAATAAGGTTCTGTTACCATTTCTTGCCCAGTGTTAGATCAGATTGTTCTTTTTTTGTTGACTGATTTGAATTCTCTATAGATCCTGGTTATCAAACCTTTGTCAGATATGTAAAATGCAAATATCTTTTCCCATTATGAACGTGGTCTATTTGCTTTAATTGTTGTATTCTTAGCTGTACAGAAGCTTTTCAGTTTAATTAAGTCCCACTTGTTTATTTTTCTTGTTGTCATAATTGCTGCTGAAGTCTTCTTCATAAAATGTTTCCCCAGGCTGACATGCTCAAACATTTTCCCCACCCTTTCTTCTGGGATTTTTATCATTTCATGTCTTACATTTAAATCTTTTATCCATTTTTAGTCAATTTTTGTAAGTGGCGAAAGGTACAGTTTCAATTTAAATCTTTTACATGTGGTTATCCAGTTCTTTCAGCACCATTTGCTGAATAGGGATTTTTTCCTCCCAGTGTATGCTTTTACTTGGTTTATCAAAGATCAGATGGCTATAAGAGACTGGTTTCGGCTCGGCACCGATAGCTCGGCAGCTAGGGCGCCAGCCACATACACTGGAGCCGGCAGGCTCGTATCTAGCCTGGGCCTGCTAAACAACAATGACAACTACCACCAATTGCATTATGGTCTAAGAAGACACAAGGTATGATTTTAATTATTTTAGTTTTGTTGAGGTTTGATTTGTGTCTTTGTATATAATATATTTTGGAGTATGTTCCATGGGCTGATGAGAAGAACACATAATCCTCAGCCTTGGGATGGTATGTTCTGTATATGTCTGTTTAACACTTTTGTTCTAGGGTTGCATTTAAATCCCTTATATCCTTGTTTAGTTTCTGTTTAGAGGATCTGTCAAGTTTTGTCAGAGGGGTATTAAAGTCCCTAGATATTATGGTTTTATAGGATATCATATTACTTAGGCAAATTAAGGTCTGTTTCGTAAATATGGGAGCATTTAAATTGTGTACATAACTATTTAAAATTAAAATGTCCTCTTGTTGTATTGTTCTCTTGATCAGTATGAAGTGATCCCAAATATAAAATTCTAACAGCATGAAAATAGAACACTGTCTAATTTTCAGTTTTTGGGTTAAGAGCAGATGTTAGGACAAAGGAGCACAGAGTATTGGACAACACTGACAGTCAATGATATGTTTAAATTGACACCTTTATCTAGAACCTGTTGTCTCTTTGTCCAATTTAGTGGATGGTCAAGAATTCAGATAACTTCCATGGTTAAAGAACTTTTCATTTACTAGGCTCAGGCAAGTCCATCTAGTCAGTAACACACTTCACAAAATTGGCTAAGTATTTTAAGGTGGGGATGGAGAAGTTAAGATTAGTACATGAATTTCTAGGTAGAATTTATTCCTTTAAAGGAGCAGCCAATCATAGACATTACTGGTATTCATAAAATTCTGGTACCACTACTAATTAATTACTTTCACAAAGAGATTCATAACTGCAAAACAATTTGACAGAACATTGCTAAACATGTTGAAAACATACTTTGATTAAGAGGCAGGGAAGACAGTGTAGGCCTTTTCCACTCTCTGTGCACAATGCCACTCAGGTTCTGATGTGAGAACACTGATTACTCACTGACGGCTGCTTTAGGTCAGACATGAGCTGGAGAGTTTTGATCATCCACAGAATCCACAGAAGTTGAAGTATAGTAAATTTCAAATCCCTTATCTATTTTCTCTTTCAGTAATCTATACTAAGAAGATAAGTGACAGGTAGATATATTTCTGGGATCTGTAAACTATGAATATAATTCTATTGAATGACTTAGGACTTCTGAGTAGTCATAAGACATACTAGTGGAAGATCACAACTTGTGCAATAAGCAGACAGTTTGGATTGATTTGTCACAAGTTATAGAGAAAAATAGTCCATAAATGTCATGTTAAATCACTGACCATTAAGAAACTTGTGGAATTGAGAAATCTTCATACCTCTTTCCATAAAGGTGTATGAGTTTGCAATCCTATCAGTAGTGTAGAAATGTTCCCTTACCCAGAAGAACAAAAAAAATTTTACCACAAAGACATTTGCACCAGAATGTTTATTGTAGCTCAATTCATAATTGCCAAGTCATGAAAACCCAAATACCCATGAATGGATTAACAGATTGTGGTATATGTATACCATAGAATACCATTTAGTCATAAAAAGATGGAGACTTTACATTTTTTATGTTTACCTAGATAAAGTTGAAACATATTCTTCTTAGTAAAGTATCTCAAGAATGGAAAAAATAAATATCCAATGTACTCAGTAGTAATATAAAACCAATATATAAATAATTAGACACTCATATGAACAATAAAATACAAATACAGTCTAGTAAGTGGATAGTGGGAGGTGGGAGAGGGGAGGAGGAGGATGATTGACAGAAAGAGGGAGGGTATTTGGGATCTCACCTAATATGCAGTGTGAGATACCATGCCCCCTGGGTGAGGGATTCTGTTACAACTGGAATTTTACCTTGGAAGTGAGAATAATGTAACTTAAAAATTTGTACCCTCATATTAATTTGAATAAAAAATAAATTAATAACAAAGTTAAAAAATAAAATTAATAAAAAGACGCTTATAGAATTGGATTTTGATCCAAAATTGAAACCTAAAAATATACTAGGCAAAGTTTTTATAATGAAAAATACTTCCAATAAAGCCAAAAGGAGTCATCCTTAATCTTTTGGCAGGATAAGCTCACCTCTATGTCTTCATTAGTTCTCATGTGGGTTGATTCCAAGCCTGTGGCATACATTATAAATCATAACTTGGAAAGACAGAGTAGACAAGAGACAACATTGCTTGTGAAACAGAGGAGTCTGGAGAGATGACAAGGTGGGAAGATAGGAAGGTTACTTAGATCACGAGTATCAGAGCAAGCCCAGAGGAGATTTATTCACTGATCTGGTGCTCATTATTGTAAATACTTACAACCCTTTCCAATGTAATTTCTTTGCCACCCACATTCTCCCCAGCTTTTATTTATATTTTTGATGGGAAGGAAGTTGGTGGATTACTCCTAATTATTCTACAATTTTAAAAGAGAAAAACATAAATTTGAACTCACCTGGTGATTTTATTATCTATTTTAGATTATTAAAATAATTAAAGTGTTTGTGTTTATTTTTGTCTATAATATTTTTGATTGTGATAGTTCTTGAAGTAATCTTCAGGATAAAGTCCAGGCTTTTTTTTTGTATGTGTCACAGTATAAAATGGTTTCTCTCCTTCCATTTTTCTCTTTTCTTCTGCTGCTAACCATGTAATATTTTATTTTTTCATTTTACATTATAAAATACATCTTCAGATTTAGCCTTTCCTCAGTGTCAAAAGATGATGGTTTTACCCTCTTTTTTGAATTTCTACTCCTCATATTGCTCATAAGCTGAGTGATGAGATTTCTCCTGTATGAAAGGTGTGTCTGTACTTTTTCTCCACTTTTTTTGTTATCTAATGAGTAACGAATGTAGCTGTTCACAACTGCAACTTCCATCAGCCAGAAGAATAATGTTTTCCACCATTTGTAGGACTTCCATGTAAATCCGTAACATCCACAGTGCTGACCGGCTCTGTCCACTTTTCCCATAAACTTTGTGTATTCTAAACTGTTTTTCAAATTGAATAGGCAGTTGCTTTGTATAACCAGTGATCAACTGAGTCCCAAAGAATATACTTAGCATTGTCACTGACTTCTTGTCATGGGATGAGGGGCACATCATTTTCATATTACATTGATAGGCACATGTTTCATATTCCTGAAGTTTCTTCTTTTGCAGATCTCTTGGAAAATTCTTCCAAGAAGCCATAGCTGTTTCTGTTATATGTATTTTTATTTTATGTAATTCCCAAGAAAGAGGGCCTGTGTATAATGCAACAATAACAACAAAACAAACAAACAAGAAAACACATGTTAGACATCTTCTGACATGGAGTGAAACAGGAAAATCATTATGTAGGACGAGGTCCAAGATAGGACAGGAAAGGGATTTGTTCTTTCTCCTTTTCCACCTCTCACCCCCATAAGGGTAAAATATGCTACTAAACTACCTACACACTGCTATGAACAAGTATAGTTGGATGTCCAATACTACTTGAGTCATACTATTCATTCCACAAGGCTCAGGTAAAGACATGTCAGTAAATGCATGACCTCTGTAGTGACCATTAGGCACAAATATGAATCTTTATCATAAGAATTTTTTGGCAAGGAATAGGATCACAGTTATTTGTAGGGAGGCTATACATTCATGTCTATATTGTGACATTGACAAAATTAACAGCAGTACTATATTTGTCTTTAAAAATTTTATGTATTATTGAAGCCATAATTAATACATGGGTATGAAGTTGAAACACACAGTGGGAACAACCTAAAAATTTCCCCCCAGCAGTATAAGCAGATGCCAGAGAAGTCAACTTCATCGACTCTGTTGTGAAGCATAATTTTTGGCATCTAAGAAGAGACTGGATCTGTGGGTTCCTTATCCTGAGAG